>PVJH01022352.1:0-36795 GCA_004026705.1 Nesogale talazaci | reverse complement strand
GTCCCTTCTCCTTCTTGTCAAAGGCCTTCCTCTTGCTCACGTCCCTCTGTTCTGTCAAACTCTATATCTTCTCCAGGCCTCGTCCCCCCCACAGCACGTCCACATCCATGTCACAGTGGAGGGGACAGGAAGCTGGCTCCAACCAGGCTCACTGAACTGGGTCCACCAAGTGGCATCTGAATTCAATGCCACTTCTCAGGGATTGGGAAGAATTGGGGGACGGGGGGGGAGGCGGGCAGGGAGGACTGCTCAGATGAAGCACAGGCCAAAGGTGACTGTCCTGAGGGACTTGTCAACAGGTGATCTCCTCCTGGTAGGTTCTTATGCTGACAAGTGTGGCCACTGCCCAGAAAAACCATGCGGGGCGGGGGGGGGGGGGGGGGGGGGGGGGAGGGAGTGGGCACTTAATCACCAATGACAGCACCCTGGACAATAGAGCTGTGTCCCAGGCCTGATGGACAAGCCTGACTCACGGGCCTGTGGGGTTGGCTGACCGGGCAAAGTGCTCCATCAGGAAGTTCCCCAGACTCTCACTTGGCAGGGCGTTAAGTGGGAGAGTTCTAGATCAAGTGGCAGAAACCTCACTTGAATGACCGAAGCTGAGCAAAGCCCCCTCCCAGACGTGGGCCAGACCCTGTGAAGGGAGGGGGGCCCCATTCTCTTGAGAAAGGACCCTGCACACTGCCAAGCCATTCCACACAGTCTCCTGGCTTTTCCCCAGAGACGTGTGTATGTATGTGTGTGTATGTGTGTGTGCGTGTGTGTATGTATGTATGTGTATGTGTGTATGTATGTGTGTGCATGTGTGTGTATGTGTGTATGTATGTGTGTGCATGTGTGTGTGTGTGTGTGTGTGTGTGTGTGTGACATCGAGACGTCTCTGTGGTCACATCAGGAGATCACAGGGCATCTACTCCTGACGGCCTCAGGGCCCTGCGTGTGACTCGGCGTTGGAGCACACAGCCCGAGCAGACGGACAGACCGACAGCGGGCAGGTCTCACCTCCTCAACACCTGGTGGCGGTGACTTTTCACCAGGGACCGGGAGACGCCCGGAGGGAGGGGGAGGCGCCCTCAGGCAGAGGGAGACACAGGCAGCAGGAGGGCCACTCGGTGGTTCTCGTCACTCGGACAGGGCCAGGCTATCAGTGCAGAGCTCCGGGGGTCATTTGAAAGTGTTTGCCAGCAGACCATGGCCAGGGATAGCCAAGGTCCACCCTGAGGTTCCAGGAAGCCTGCTGGTCTCCAGTGCAGGAGACGTGGGTTCAAATCCCGCCCCCACCCCCAGGCACCTCCTCTACAGCCCCACGCGTCCCTGTGTGTGGGACTGTGTCTGGGGAGACACTGCCCACTGGCCGGGGAGACGTTGTGGGCAAAGCAGGCCTTGCCCTCCTCGTCGGGAGCCACCCGCTCGCTGTTGGGGGTACCTGGCCCATCTGCCCCTTGCAGACTAATCCTGGTGTTTCCTAGATGTGAGCCACAGTGGAGGGGAGCACAGTGTAAGTCCCTGGAACCTGGAGAGTCCCATTCACCACCGGGGCGGAGACCGCGAGCCTGGGAAGGGGGGGCCCTCAGAGAAGGAAGCCCTGGGCCAGCTGGTCTCTCCAGCTTCCTGCTCTGGGTGCGGGTGACGTGAGCATGTCCCACAAAGTAAAGATGGACAGGGTAGGCGTCCCCGGGTCACCCGAGGCTGCCACTTCCTGCTTCCTGCCCGGCTGGCACCTTCTAAATAAAACCAAACCGCCCTGTAAAGGGACAGGCTCACAGCGGAGGCCAGCCCCGGCCACGTGGAGACGCAGGGGAGGACGTGGTCTGGGGTTCGGCCTGCCGGGATGGGTCCGGGCCCCCCAAGCTGGGGCTTGGGGGAGGTGCACACAGGGCAGGGAGGCCACGCCTGGCATCCCCCGAGCTCACCCGCCGCTCCCAGCCTTGGCATGGGCTCAGGAGACGTCTGCACAGAGCACCCTGGTGGGCGGTGGATGGCCCGAGCCTGGCCGGGCCTGTTCACCAGCAGAGTGGACAGAAGCCAAAGACAGGCCTTCTGGGAGACCAGCTATCCAAGCTACCCCACAGCTGGCCCCACGGCACCCAGGCTAGGCCCTGAGGTCTCCAGGCACCCCCTCAAACCTTAAGGCCAAGGAAACCATCCTCCAGGCCGCGACCCCGAGGGGGGCCAAGAACGTGCTGGATTCACCCCCTATGTGAGGTGGGGCACGCTCCCTGCCAGGATCAGCGCCCCCGCCCCCCTGCCCCACCACTCCCTCTCCATGAGGCAGTATCAGGGAGCAAGGGGTCTGTTCCACTTGGAAAGAGAGCCATTCCTTGGCCTCCCTCACACCTGGTGGAGAGGGGCACCTGAGTAGTCCCCCAACGTGCCACCGCACCGAGCCTGGGGGGCCCACAGCACCCTGCGTGTGGACAGTGGCTCCCGACACTCACCTCGAGAGGCATTAAAACCGAGAAGTTGGGCTGAGCCCCGGTGGCGTGGTGGTTGTGCGCGGGACTGCGGCCCACTGGGATGGAGGTTCGATTCCAGCTCCACGGAGCAAAGGCTGGGCCTCCTACTCCCACCACCTGAGGGCAGTGATGCCAAAAAAAAAAAAAAAAAGAGAAGCTAAAGATGCACAGGCCTGGGCTTAACGGGCCACCAGAACCACACCGCCAGGACCCAAAGACCAGAACTAGACGGTCCCAGCGCCACCACCCAGCACGCTGGTCAGGACCACGGGGAAAGGAGGGAGAAGAGGCAAAGGAAAGTAACAGACGGGGCCTGCTGGCCCGTGAGAGCCTCGGCCTTGGGCACCTTGAAGCGCCGTCTGGACCCCCGTCCCCGCAGACAGCCTGTGGGGTGGACATTACAGCAGGAAGGGGCCCCTCCCAATACCTTCCATACTGAAAGGGGGGGGGAAACTAGGGTGCTGTTACAATGTTGCGAACTGTGTGTACACTTTGTTGACAAGGAACTAATTTGCTCTGCCAGCGTTCATCCAAAGGAAGATTTTTAAGAAAGATATTAACAATAAAAATGCGCACGGCTTCGTTTTACAACCAAGGCAGTGACGGCATCGTTTTACAACCAAGGCAGTGACGGCTTCGTTTTACAACCAAGGCAGTGAACATGCTCACACAACCAGCATTTTAGGGGAAACTAATTTTAAAAGCTTCCTGCCGTGGAGTCGCTGAAGACTGGGTAGAAGGGTTCCTGCGGTTTCTGAGCCTCCTCCTTCCCCCGGGAAGCGGCTGGTGGACTCAAACTGCAGACCTGTGGGTCTCAGCCTACTCCACGGACAACCTGGGAGGAGAGCTGCCCTGTGTCACTTGCAGCAGCCTTTGCTGGCACCAGGCTCCACAGGAGGTGCTGGGCCGCCAAGCCTGGCCAGCTGGGTCTGTGCACTTGGCGACCCCTTAGTCGCGTGAGCGGGTCTCGGGCCCACTCTGGGCCTGTGAGGACCTTGTGGGCCCTCAGGACACACGGAACTCTCTGACCCACCCCCCACCAAGGGCAGCCCCCATACTCGCAGGAGGAGCGCCCTGGGCAGCCCTCTCCCTGGACACAGGTCAGCTCTGCTCAGAAGCATAAAGGTTTCCAAGGGACTTAGAGGCCTGCAAGGGTCTCGGGGGGTCAGCACTCTGGAACACCCCCCCAAAGGGTGTCAGGGGCCCCGGCCGGACCATGGCTGGGCCTGGTATCACCCAGCCAGCCCCTCCCCAAACTAGCATCAAAGAAAGTGGTGGCTCCCTCTCCACCGTCCTCCACCCAGAGGGGGCGCTGGGTCCCCTGTCTCTCCTGGGCCCGAGTTTCCTGCCTGTCACAGACAGCTTCTTGGGTGGAGCTGGAAAAGCCCCCAGCCTCCCCGGCTCCTTCAAGGAACAAACAAAGACGTGATGCCTGCGCAGGCTGACAGCTGCCCGGAGGCTGAGTAGTCCCGGGAGGGCGCTGTCCACCACCGCCTGCTTTATGGCCACGTCCTGGTGCGGGCCCAGTTCCAGGTCCCCGCCCTTCCTGGGACCTGGCAAGGAGCACTGAGGTGGGTGGGGAGCTGGGGGCATTGTAAGGGGAGGGCTGGGGGCATCGTGGATGGTGGAGGAGAGCTGGGGACGTTGTCGGGTGGGCAGATGGGGGGCATTGTGGGGTGGGGGAGAGTTGGAGGTATCGTGGGGTGTGGAATGTCCATGAAAAAAACAAATGTGGCGGGTGGGCCTGTGTTCTGGGTGCAGCGTCGGTGGGCCCCCACTCTGCCCTGCTGGTCAGAGACACACCCCTCGGGTGAGGGTCAAGATGAGCCCTGAGGGTCTGGCCAGGCCATTTCCGGTGGGGGAGGTTAGGGCTGGGTGGGAGTCCAGGTCCTCGGGAGGCTGGGCGGCCAGGTTGAGTTGGAGATTAGGACTTGGGGTCTGGACTGGGTCTGGGTAGACGCATCCTCTGGGGAGGGAACTTAGAGTAGGGGGGCTCAGGGCCTGGTCCCTTAAGACCACCCTGACCAATGTTAAGTAAGAGAGATGACCCACCTGGCCCCACAGGGCCTCTCTCTGGTCCAGAGGCAGTGGGGCACCTACCTATGTCCTGCACCCTGGAGGGGTGCTGGCGGCATGGCCAGGGTCTTCCCCACTGCCAGGGCCCCAGCAGCACCACTCACTTCAGTCAAGTCCACCTGAGTCCAGGCCTCCTGGAGTTACTCCGCCACAGCTGAGCAGGCTGGGAGCACCAGGTGGGGGTGCAGTTGCCCACAGCTGAACCCCACCTCTCAGGCCACAGGTACGGTCCCCTGGCAAAGCCATTTCCACTAGGCCCAGCGATGGAGGCAGTTGGTAGGGGTGCAATGACCTCGCCCCTGCTCTCCCTGGCAGCTCAGGAAGGACACCTAGTGGCCAGACCAGCTGAAGGGGGAAGGGGCGGGGGGAGGACAGAAAGGCTGGGAAAGAACTAGGGCGTGCCCTGGATTCTCAGGCCATGCCCTCCAAGACCCACGGGAGCCCAGGACCGACCTCCCTGGCAAGGGTCCCCACAGGGCAGGACATGGGCTAGGGTCTCTGAGGAGTGGGGACCCAGAGGGCGAGGGCTGGGTTTGTGAAGAGCATGGGAGTCCCAGTGGAGAGCGGGCTCTAGGGTCACAGGAAGCTGTCCAGGGACTCCAGGGGGCTGGGAGGACCTTGGGTCCCGGTGGGTGTCCGGTTTCCACCAGTGTGGGTGTGGCCTGGGACAAACCCCGTCCACATGTCAGAGTCCTGCCCCCCTCCCAGCAGGGGCTGCCGGGGCCATGGAGTGGGGAGGAAGGGCAGCCTCTGGGCGTCCAGGGCCTGGGCCTCAGTGACCAGGACCCTGGAGAGGCAAGAGGCCAGCGGAGTGAGAGTCGCATGGCCGGGTCGCCCCTTCTCCCCACTCCCACTCCCCTCCTGTCTCCTCCAGTTGCCACGAGGGGGCAGCGGGCATTACCCCGGGCATCCTCTCCAGCCCTGGACACTGGGGTGTTGACAGCCTCGTCCCTGAGTGGGCAGCCGGGGCTGCAAGCTTCCCAGAAACCCTGGGGTAGATGAGAGGGGGTCGGAGGGAGGGTTGCCACACGTGGCCACCTCGCCAGCAGGCAGCTGATGCCAGCCTAGACACAATCCACACTTTGGACGATGCCCCTGGGAGGTCACCACATGGGAAGCCGAGCGTTAGGAACCCCGAGAGCGGAGAAGCAGGCAGAACATGTGGCTCGTGCTAGGATGGGGTGGGCGAGGGTTCCGTGTGCCTGATGGTTCCTGGGCAGGAGCTGAGGAAGTGGGTCCTCAGCAGGGTGGGTCCAGGCCCTGGCCCTCGCCCCTTACCCACAGAATGCATGTCTGCACTCTCTGTTCCCCTAGAGTGAGCACCCACACCACCCCCTGATGCAGAGACCCCAAGGTGCGTCTGCTGCCCTGCCCTAGCCAAAGCGGGAGAGGGGTGGTGGCCAGACCCGCCTGGATTCTGGCCCAGAAGCTTCCTGGAATGGGAAGTGGGGGGAGGGGGCCACTGAGGAATGTCACCCTCCGGATCCCCACTCACGCCCTCCCGGGTCGGGGTCCAAGGCAGGCGGTGGGTGTCCACGCTGGGCAGGCTTCGGATGCAGTGGGAAGCAGAGGGAGCCGGCACCGTGCGCCTCGTGGTTCTGTGTGTGGAAGGAGCACCAGGGCCTGAGGAGCCTGCTCAGCCACGCGGAGATCCACCCCTACAATGAGGAAGCCCCGCCCCTCAGCACACCCATTTTCGGTGTGGGGGGGAAGGAGGTAGTCCCTCCCCAGGTCCACCAGCCTGCAGCCCCACCTCTCACCCAAGCAGGTGTCTCTGCACCAGCCTGGCTGGGGACCGCACCTCAGCGGCACTCTGGGCTCAGTCCACGACTGTGGGCGGGTCCCTCAGCCTCCCTGGGCATGTTGCGGGTATGGGCATGCAGATCTGCCCTCTCCTCTCCTCCCAGTGCACAGACACGGGCCCTAAGGCCAGGGACTCAGCTCGGTGACCCCCTCCTGCACCTGCAAGACCCACCCTGGCTCCTGGCCACCCCTGGCCCCGAGTCCCAGAGAGAAGCCTTTGGAAGGGAAAAGTGGCACTAGGCCTCTCTTGACCCATATCCTGTGAGCGCTGCAGTCCACCCTCCTGCCTCTGCCTCCTCCCACCCCCCCAGGCCCCCTGGGGTTCTGCCTGCCCAGAGGGTGTGGTCAGGCCCAAGGCCCTCCTCCCCCAGACTGGGAGCCCATTGCCAGCGTTGGAGTCTAGGTGGCAGAACACTGTTTGAACACGCACATGGGCACTCAGACACACAGGGCCCCTGGGGGCAGGGCAAGGGTCCCAGGACACTTGAGAAGTGGGCCTTGGGACCCAACCACCCGGCAGTATATCTGTACAGTGTATAGGGCCCCTGGCCCTGGTCTCTTCCGCGATGCAGTGTTCCCTGACTACCCCACTGTGCCAGGAGCAACTCCCAGGTACCTGGCATATTATAGGCCTGAGACCCCAGTGAGCTGGGCACAGGGTCAGTGTTGCTGTCACAGCACTGGAGGAGCAGGGATGAGACATGGGCCTGGGGTCACAAGTGCATAGTCAGCACTGGGGTGGAGAGGAAGCTCGGCCCAGCAAGAGACCCAGCCAGGAGCAGACACACCTGCCAGTCACTGCTTTCTTCACCACACTTGTCTTCAGTGATCATGTCGGGAAGGTGAGCATCATGGAATGCCAATTTAATAGAACACAGTGTTCTTGCACTGAGGAAGTACTTGAGTGGAAATCCAGTGCTCATCCTATACTAACGCCATAAGCATATGCACATAGATCTATTCCCCCACCATCATATATAAATATATTTACCTATGTACATGCCTGCACTTAGACCTCTATATATGCCCATTGCATCTTGGTTCTTTCCTCCATAAAAATCCATCAATTTAATTCACCAAATTAACCAAGTGAAGCAAGAAGATTGTGGGTCCATCCCAACAGAAGACACATCTGACAGACTCCGGCATGCATTCCTGATAAAATTTCTCAGAAAATAGACATAGAAGCTAGGTTCTTGATCTTCATAAAGGACTCTGAGAACAATCACACCCAATGCGCGGAACGCTCTCCTCAGATGGGGAACAAAGGGCCATCATCAACAATGGAGGAGCACTGGCCTGCTTAACCGTCAAGTTCAAATCCACCTGCTGCACGTCTGCGGTCACGGTCATCAAAGAATACCCACCACTAGAGCTGATCCCTGGTGTAAAGGACAGAAACCCACCACCACCGCTCCAGCAATCACGATTGTCAGAGACAAACAAAACCACCCGCTGGTTCTCGGAAACTGCCTGAGCAGTCCGACTCTGTCCTCTCAGACCTACTGGGCCTGACACAGCAGCAGGGTCTTTACTTTGTCTTACGATCCCGAGTAAGAGAAAGAGGCCCCTTTCCCATCCGTTCTATCCACGGTGTGTTTGGGCCTCACGAGTCTCCATACTGGAAAGGAGCTCGGGAAAGCGACCGGTCGGGAAGATGAGGGGCGTGATCGTCTATGTCGAGAACCCGACCAGGCCTTACAGAGACCAGCTGGAACCCGCACGTGAGTCTGCCAGCGCAGGGCCTCGGCTGTGGTGGTGTCATAGCGGCCCTTGGCACACTAGACTGAAGCGTGCCGTCCTGCAGCACGCTCACACTGCTCCCGCAGCTGCGGCGTCCCTCCAGCTACTGACCGCCTTCTTCTTTTTTTTTTTGACTGCCCCTCCAGTTTGCCCAGTCTGACATCCCCCTCCAGGAACGGGTCTCTCCCAACAGCGCGTCCACAGTATGTGAGAGGAAATCTCGCCGTCCTTGCCCCTCAGAGCATTCTTGCTGCACTTTGTCCAAGACAGATGGGTTTGACCTTGTAGCAGTTCATGGTGCCTTCAAGAATACCTTGGGGTATTCTTCCCCAGCGCCGTAATTCAAACGCCTCGCGCCTTCTTCGTCATCCTCATCCATTGTCCGCCTTTCACAAGTCTAAGAGGTGATTGAGGCAGGGGCACCTTAGTCCTCAGAGGAATCTCCCTGCTTTTCAGTGCTCCAAAGAGGTCTCGCGCAGCAGACGTACCCGATGCAGTCCTTCCTCTGGTGTCTCGACTGCTCCTTGCGTGACCATCGATTATGACTGAGTAAGACAAGCTCTTTGGCAGCTTCCACCCATTGACCCAGCTGTGAGGAATTTGGCCTTCTTGCCATCGAGCTGCGGTCCACACTGGAGCCTGCCACCCTTGATCTTCAGCAGCAAGTGTTTCATGTCCTCTTCGCTTCCCGCGAGCGAGGCTGCGCCGCGTGCAGGTCTTCTCCCAGTCCTGAGGCCCCACTCCTGCTCAGCTGAGCCGGCTCCTCGGATGACTTGCTCAGCGGCAGATTGAGTCCGTCTGGTGAGGGCCACGCTGCAGAGCCACACCTCTCCCGACTTGGAATCATGCAGGACTCCACACAGTCGACGCCTTGCCATGGTCAATGAAACTCAAGTGAATGTCGTCCCTGCATCCTCTGCCTTCTGCCAGGCCCCATCTGACATCGGCACTGGTACCCCTTGTTCCCCGTCCTCTTCTGAATCCGCCTGGGCGTCTGGCAGGAGGGTCAGTGTGCGGCTGCAGCCCTTGTTAGATGACCGTCAAAGAAACTCTGCTCGCACGTGACGTCGAGGCCGCTGTCCTGGAACGTCAGCGTTCTGTGGGGCCCTCCTTTGGGATGAGTCCCACACAGATCTGTCCCCTTCAGCTGACCCAGTGCTGGCTTCCAAATTTCTTGGCATAGGCAAGGAGAGTTCACCGTAATGACACGAAAGGAATAAAACCCCGCCCCCTTTGCCCCCCACCGAGGGGAATGAACAACAGAAAAGTGGGTGACGGGAAACAGCAGCCAGTGTAAGACATGAAGATATAATAGTAATTTCTAGTTTGTCAAGGGTCGTGAGTGAGGGAAGGTGGGGGACGGAGGGGAAAATGAGGAGCTGGATACCAACGGCTCAAGTAGAAAGAAAATGTTTGAAAAAGGATGATGGCAACATATATGCAAATATGCTTGACACAATGGATGGGTTGTTATAAGAGCTATAAGAACCCCCACAATAAGATGGGGTTTGGGGGGATTTGTTTGTTTGTTTTTGGCATCCCTGCCCTCCAGTGGTGGTGGGAGCTACCCAGCCTTGCTGCTGCTGGATTTGAACCACCAAGCCAGCGGGCCGCGGTCCTGCACTCAACCACTACGCCACCAGGGCTCAGCCCCAACAAGATGATTTGTTAAAAAAGAAAAAGAAACAATAAAAGACTTCTAGTTTCTATAAAAAAATTTTTTTAACTTCGGGGCCTGCATTTGCTGAGGGGGCACAAGCCAAAATGAGAAGAAAGCCTGTGTCTATTAGTAATTGGAACGTGGAATGTACAAAGTACTTAAAGCTCTCAAGAACTGCATTGAGTCAGTGCTGGACAGAGGGGGGCGACCTCTGGCTGTTTCCGAGACTGCATCTCATCATGGGACTACAAAGCCCCATCGTCCACCACCACCACTGCCCCGCCCCCCCCCCCCCCAGGGTTGGTGGTTTCGAGCTGCTGTTGTAGTTTTCTATCAATTTTGGAGATTGTCAGTTTGAGGGTATTTCTAGCGAAGGGGTGGAGCTTAGCCTGTCAATCAGGTCTCAGCTTAAGGACCTGAGGAGTTAAACAGCTCGCTGGAGGTGAGATACGATCACTCCCTGGGAGACATTGCAGAGCCCTGGAGCTGGAGGATCCACATGGAGATTCTGCCGGCACTGAGATGCTTCCACCGCCACTGGATCCACCAGACTCCCCACCCGCTGGCCTGTGATCCTCCTGCATTCGGCATCATGGCCTGTGTTTTGTGAGTCTGAAGAGAACTTTACAGATTGATATCAGACTTATGAACTTGATCTGGACTAGGTTGTTTTTTTAAATATAGTTACTCTTTTTTGTTGTTGTTTTGTTTTGTTTTGTTTGGGGGGGGGCATCACTGCTCTCCGGTGGTGGGAGTAGGAGGCCCAGCCCTACTGCTGGACTTGAACCTCCGTCCCAGTGGGCCGCAGTCCCGCGCACAACCACGACGCCACCGGGGCTCAGCCCTACAGTTACTCTTTTTTATAAAGTTCTTTCTTAGACACACATGAGTGTCTATGTATTTGTTTCTCTAGTCTACCCAGACTAACACAGAGATTAGCACTTTATATTATTATTGACCATGTGTGGGTTTTATGTTGACTCTTAACAAAGTCTTCTGCTGTGCATAAATGTGGTAGTTTTAACAGGTCAGATTTCTTTGTCTTTTATAGTGTGGGTGTCAGCATGTTCAGTAGTGCTTTTATGCCTGCAATAGGGTTCTTGAGTTTGTCTCGGTTTTTTCATTGACAGCCTTTTTATTAAATCCTTTTCTTGAGAGCTCTTACATCTCTTACCACAAACCACACATTCCTCCACTGGGCCATACACACTTGCACCTATGCTGCCATCATCATTTTCAAAGCATGCTCTTCCCACTTGAGCCCCTGAGATCAGCTCCCCGACAGTCTTAACAATTGTGTGATTTATCCTTGGGTCTTTGATCCATCTTGAGTATTTTTCATACATGGTGTGAAGTTGGGGCTTCGTCTCATTCTTTAGCAGGTGGAGATCGAGATCTTCCAGCAGCATTTGTTGAAAAGGCTCTTACTTCTTTTTTCCCCAACAGCTTTATTGGGGACTCTTACAGCTCTTAGAACATTCCATCTATCATTTGTAGCAAGCACACTTGTACACATGTCACATCCTCATTTCCAAATATTTTCTACTTGAGCCCTTGGTATAAGCTCCTCTTTCCCCCTCCTTTTTGTTGTTTATAAATCATTTTATTGGGGGCACATACAACTCCCTTCATGATCCATGCAAACGTCAATTGTATGCAGACCACATTTGCACACTTGTTGCCATCATCACTCTCGAAACATCCTCCCTGCACTTAGGTACCTGTACCAGCTCCTCATATTTCCCCTCCCTCCCCCAACCCCTCCCCCATGAATCCTTAATAATTTGCAAATTGTTATTAGTTTTTCATATTGTACACTGTCTGATGTGTCCCTTCACTTATTTCCCTGTTGTCCATACCCCAGAACGGAGGTTATATGCAGATCCCTGAAATTGGTTCCCCCTTGCAACTCCACCCTCCCGGTATCACCACTCCCACCACTGGTCCTGGAGGGATCATCTATCCTGAATTCCCCACGTTTCTGGCTCCAGTGTACATCCCCTGGTCCAGCTGGATTTGTCTGGTAGAATGGGGACTATGATAGTGGGTGGGAGGAAGCATTTGAGAACTAGAGGAAAGTTGCATATTTCATGGTTACTACATTGTACCCTGAATGGCTCATCTCCTCCCTGCAACTGCTCTGTAAGAAGATGTTGCTTCACCCATTGATGGGTTTTGGGTCCCCAATCTGTACTCCCCCTCATTTATAATGATATAACTTTTAGTTCTTTGATGCTTGACACAGATCCCTTTGACACCTCATAGTCACACAGGCTCATATGCTTCTTCCATGTGGGCTTTGTTGCTTCTCAGCTGGATGGTTGCTTATTTACTTTCAAGCCTTTAAGATCCCAGATGTTACATCTTTTGATAGCCAGGCACCATCAGCTTTCTTCACCACCTTTGTCTTCAGTGATCGTGTCAGGAAGGTGAGGATCATGGAATGCCAATTTAATAGAACAAAATGTTCTTGCACTGAGGAAGTACTTGAGTGGAGGTCTGATAGCCATCTGCTGTCCTAATACTAGCCCTATAAGTATATGCACATAGATCTCTTTCCCCATCATCATATATAAATATATTCACCTATGTACATGCCTATATTTGGACCTCTACAAAGGCCCTTTGCCCTCAGTTCTTTCCTCGATTTCCTTTTACTTTCCTCTTGTCCCCCTATCAAGATTAGCCTCCATTGGGGTTTCAGTATTTTCTGTTACATCACTCTTGATCAATCCCTATCAGACCTCTCACACCCACCTTGTCACTGATTTTGAACCACTTGTTCCCTTATCCCTGGGCTTGTCAACACCACCTTCTTTCCCCCTCCTCCCCATCTCCCATGTCCCCCCCAGAACCATCAGTCCCGTCATTTTCGACTCCAGACTGTTCATTGAGCCGATCTTATCTAGATGGACCTACAAAGATAACAATATGTACTCTCAAAAAGCATCCTAAGATGAAACAACCAAAGAAAACAATAACAAAAAACCCCAATGCCATATATATGTAAAAAATAACAAGAATAACACAATAAAAAAACTATAACTAGTTCAAGGTGTGTCCATTGACCTCCAGGAGTGTCCCCTGGTTGAGTGGGATGGGGTGCCACACTCTGGCCCCCAAGTTTATCCTTAGCACTCCATCGGGAACTCCATGCTTTGTTGCCCACCCTCAGTGTTTCGCCATGGTGTGGTTGGGTCCGACAGGGTATAATCCCGACCCTGCTTCTCCATTGTTGTCCCCATAGGGCTTTGGGTCAGCCAGGGATGCTGTGTTTCATAGTGGGGCTGGCCATATGGTCCTCTCTGTGCACCGGCTGTTCTGAGTGGGACTATTGTCCTGAAGGCTCGGTGGGCCAGATGCACTCCATTCTCTCTTCCTCCCCCTTCATTGGTTCTCCTGTGCTCTGGTCAGGCAGCTCTTGCTCCCCAAGCTGCAGCTTTCAGTGCTGTCCCCAATAGCAACCTGCCCTGGGGGAGAGGCGGCTGCCCCCGCAGTTGGGGTTGGGTTTGGCGCTCAGAGCCCCCCACTGCTGAAAAGGTTCTTCTTGACCAGATGCCACCCCTGGCCCGCTGTCAGTGAGGAGGCTTGATGGAGACCAAGGACGGCAGGCCTCAGTGTGAGCGACAGCTCCATGGAGGAGACCAGCGTCCTCACCGCCGGGCCACTCGGCGACATCTTGATACACGGAGGAAAGATGGAAGCTGTCAAGGACCTCGCCTTTCTCGGACTCACAGTCAATGCTTACTGGAAGCAGACATCAAGAGGCCAAGCCAGGCGTTGGGAACGTGTGCATTAGGTCCTCCTGCTGCACAAGACACTGTCGAGGGTTGACAAATGAAGATGTTTCTTTTTTTAAAAATTTGACTGGGGACTCGTACACCTCTTATCACAATCCATACATCCTTCCATTGTACATTTGTACATTTGTTTTCCCTCATCGTTCTCAAAATACTTGCTTTCTACTTGAGCCCCTGGTACCTGCTCCTCATTTTCCCCTCCCTCCCTGGCCCCCCTCCCCATGAACCCTTGATCATTTATACATTATTATTCTTTTGTCCCATCTCACACTGTCCGACGTCTCCTTCCACCCACTTTTCTGTGCCCAGTCCCCAGGGAGGGGGTTCTATGTAGATCCTTGTGATCAGTCCCCCCTTTCCCCACCCCCACCTTTCCTCCACCCTCCTGGTGTCACCACACTCACCCCTGAGTCAGAGGGCTCATCTCCCCTAGACTCCCTGTGTTTCCAGTGAAGGGGTTCTTTAGAGACAGATGTTCTTTGGGTGCACCTGATCCGAGCCACGGTGTTTCCGATCTCCTCAGCTGAGTGCGCGTCGGACGCTGAGTAAGGACACTGTGGTGTGCGTGAGGCACAAGGCCCCGGCCTGCCGAGGCACAGGGAGGTCCGTCCTGGCGCAAGGAGGGCCAGCGTGCTGCGGAGAGGCAGAGTGGTGAGATGTCGCCAGGAGAGACCAGTCCCTGGAGAAGGCCTCGTGCTTGGTCGGGGGCAGCGCGGACGAGGAAGCACCTGGACATGACGGATGGACACAGGGCCCGCACCAGCGGCTCAGCAAGGGCACAGCGGTGGGGAGGGTGCAAGAGCAAGCAGGGTGTGCCGCCCCGGCCGCTCGGAGGGAGGCCTTCCAATGGCACCTGACCACAGCAGCAACGTGGCCGAGGCCCACGTGGCGACCTGGCCAGGACTGAGGTCTCTTCGTGGCCGAGTAATGTTTCATAGACTGTCCACACCCACCTCTCTGTCCACCGTTGGACTGTTCTGAAGAGTGCTCCCCGGAGAGTTCTCTCTAGTGACTTTACAGATTGCCTAACCTGGGTTTCATTCAAGGAAATCATACCAAAACCCCCCACAGCAACAACATATTAAAATACAGAAAAATCTGTATACCAAAGAAAACAAAAGACAATAAAAACTAGGAGAAAAAACATAAATGGGTCAAAAAGGGAACACAAATAATATGTTGAGTGTTAACCCAACTGTATCTACAGTAATCCACGTTCCAGTACATGCCGCTGGAGGGCAAGGCTGTCCACATCCCTGGTCAATAGTCTGCGGAAATTCACTGGAGGCTCAGCCTGCAATGGGCTTTGGGCTCTCATGGTCATCCATAGGCTCCTGCAAACCAAGGGCTCAGAAGTTAAGCTCCAGTACAGATCCCCCCTCTGATTTTTTTTTTAATAATCCTTGGATCACACAGGCTAAATATATGCCTTCTAGGTGAACTCACCATTGCTGACATCTCACCAGAGGCTGTAAATCTTTAGGGAAGCAGATAGCCTAGACTTTCTCCCTCTGAGCAGCAGGTGGGTTTGAAACAGCAGCCTTGTGGTTAGAAGTCCAACATTTACTCAACAGCACCGTGAGGGTTCCTCCCCAGAAGAGCAAGTCAAAAATTCTGGCCTCATCAAAATTTCGTATTTCCATCCCCCAAATCGGAGAAAGTGAAGACAGGCCACAGCCTTGGGATATCCCTTTGTACCGCATAAAACACTTGCTGGCAGAGCATTTTTTAAAGGCGTCCTGGTGGCACAGTGGATGAAGCACCAGGCTGCAAGTGCAAGGCCAGCAGTTTGAAAGCACCAGCCCCTCTGCTGGAGAGAGACGGGACTGTCTGCTCTCGTCAAGAGTCTCGGGACCCAGGGGCGGGCCCAGCCGGGCCGCCAGGCTCACAGTGAGCCGGCCCCAACTGGCTGCAGTGAGAGAGCGAGAGGCAGAATGTATGTATATTTCTTCACTCTCAAAACGGAGTAACACCCACAGTACAATGATTATAAAAGGAGGCGGAAAGAGGAGCTTATGCCAAGGGCTCAAGGAGAACATATTTGGAAATGAAGATGGCAACGTGTGCACAAATATGCTTGATACAAAGGATGTATGGAATGTTACAAGAGCTGTAAAGGCCCCCAACAAAATCATTGGTGGGGGGGATGGAATAATACACAAATCACCCTGTTAGTCTGTGTAGACTTGAGAAACAAAGTCATAGACACTCATACGTGCATAATAAAGTTTTATACACAAGAGCAGCTGGATTTTGAAAACTATCCTAGCCCTGTGACGGTGAGTGCAGGAAGATCGCAGGCCAGTGGTGGGAGTCTGGGGGGCCCCGCGGCGGTGGGGCCATCTCGGTGCCGGCAGGGGTCTCCGCGAGGCCCCTCCAGCTGTCAGGGACCTGGCTGCATCAGGTCGCCCCGTGTCCTGTCAGAAATGTCTCGCAGGCAGGGAGCTGTGTCCCACCTCCAGCAAGCTTCTTATCTCCTGAGCGCCTCCAATGAGATCATCACGCTGCCGCCTGATTGGCAGACTGAACCCCACGCCTTTGCCCTGATCCTCCCCAATTGACATCAGATGACGTACCTACCACACACCCAATCAAAGGGGGCAAACATTTAAGCAGACCCTACACACATCGCTGGCACCAACACATGGCGTCTGACTCAGGGGACCCTGAGTGTGTCCGCAGGTCCCCCGTGGCTGCTTTGTGGTCGTGGGTGGCCAGACACTTCTTCCTTGATGCTGACAAACACCACGCGCGAGTGGAGCTATGGAGGCACAGGATCTCCCGCATGCGGCTGGCCGGGGTGTACAGTGTTCCCGGTGCTTTGGAACGCAGCTTGGCAGTTTCTCCAAAGGTCAGCCAACACTTAACCTATGCAGCCCCCTGCCGTGGGGCCAGTGCTGACGCCCGGCGCACCCTGTGGGCATCGGAGACCTCGCTGTCTGTCCAGGGAGGAGAAAGCCTTGGCGGCTTCCAGCTGCCGACCACACGCCGTCAAACCACTACGCCGCTGGGACACGCACGCCATGGCTTCTACGAAGTGAGCTGCTGACCCCGGGGTCAGCGGTTCAAAACCACCAGGTGCCCACTCCATGGGCAAAAACTAGCCTTTCTACTCCAGGAAAGAGGCTGTCCCAGAAACCCACAGGGCAGGGTCCTGCAGGGCCACTGGAGGGCAGATGCACGCACAAGGAAGGGGCCTTCAGAAAACCCATGGGATGATTCCACTAGCCTGGAATGCGCTTCTTCCCAGAGGCTTCTTGGAGCCCCACGTAGGCCTGGACCCTTCTCCCCTGCCCGCCTTGGGGTTTACCCAAACGCAGGAAGACGCCCCCCCATCATTTACCCGAGCTAGACGCAAGCCACCAGCGTCACCGACGGAAGGAATGGACAAAGCGAGGCACATCACCCACGGGGTGGGCTGCCACAACGCGGGGGGCCACGCAGCCCCACTCACAGCAGACGGGCCACCGTGAGTCACAGGCGCTGGGCAGCAACACCAACGGCCAAAGGAAAGAACCACGGCCGCAGGCAGCCACCTCCCCAACAGCTGAGCACAGGCAGGCAGACAGGACAGGCAGGGTCTCTGAGGGTCCACCGGGGCCAGCAGGAGTGGACAGCCTCAGCGCAGACGCCGGTCTGGGCAGGACGGAAGGCTCCTCCTGAGTTTGGGCTGTGGGCGGGGCGGGGGGGGTGGTGAACACGTGCCCACTGAGGCAGAAGACCTGATCCTGAAGCAACATTGAGCGATGTCAAGGCCGGCGAGGGGCCGCCGCAGAAGGGTGGCCGCATGAGGCCTAGCTAACCCTAACCCTTCCTTGTGATGTCCTTGGTCATGAACACGGGTCTGAGCCCAACGTTCACTGGCCTTGTCGCGGGTCACAGGGCAGGCTGCGGGGATGCTCTCATTGTGTTCACAAAATAAACAGGAATGTCCGCAGAGGACGTACACACACACGGCCTGCACAGACAGAAGGCGGCCCCCTGGCCCTCGGCTGGGGGAGGGACTGAGACAGCTGGCGGAGGGGGCATGCGCTCAGGACAGGCTGGTCACCTTCCTTCCTGCAGCTTTCTGCACCAGGGGATGTGGGAGCTCTCCTGGGGGAGGCTCCGCCTTCCACGGCTCCCCGCTTTCTCATGGGGCGCCGTGCACACATGGGCCATTGCGACCCAACCTGCGCAGCCCTGAGCCCTCCCCGCCTCCACCAGCCAGGCGTGGGGGTTGCAGTGCGCCCCAGGCATTTCCGTTTGGAGGGCAGCACTGGACCCAGGAGATAGCTCGCTAGGAAACTGACACATGCCCACATGCCCCCACCCCCAGCGCCTCCGCTGACCTCCTGTGTCAGGGCCACTGCTGATCCCTGTCCTGTCCAGTGATGTACAAGCCAAACCCACTGCCCCAAACTCTAGGCAACCGAGCACCTGGCCCACAGCACCACCAGCTATGCCTGGACGTGTGTGTATGTAAATAACTATTGCATATAAATTGTACATGGTGAACATGGGCCGTGTAGTGTACGTCGCATACACCCCAAAAGCTGTGAAGACAAATTTCCTTTAAGTTCCGCTTTGTCCACCCAAAGAGAAGGCAGAGGAGGAGAAAAGCACCACCTTCCCTTGGCCTCCTCCACCAGTCCCTGGCCCTTACCCTGCCTGCTCCAGGGGCACCATCTCCCCAGTGTGGAGTCCAGGCAAGCGCATCAGGAGAAAGGGTTCATGCCCAGCCTCGGGGCCCCCAGTGGGACTCAGAAGCTGCCTCAGGGACATGCTACAGAAACAGGTCAAAGGGCCCCCGGCCAAGACCACATGGTCTGAGGCTGCTCAAATGGGAGGCCCTGACCAGCCAACCTCATCATCTGGATGGAAGGCCCTTCTACTGCTGGGCTCCACTGTCGGGGGTGGCCATCCTGGAACTGAGCCCCCAGTGCAGAGATGGACCCTGAGAGCTGGGGCCCCCAGTGCAGAGATGGACCTGGGAGCCAGGGCCCCCAGTATAGAGATGACCCTGGGAACCAGGGCCCCCAGGGCAGAGATGGACCTAGGAACCAGGGCCCCCAATATAGAGATGACCCTGGGAACCAGGGCCCCCAGTACAGAGATGGACCTGGGGTACACCCCTGGTAGCATTGGCTCTCCCAGATCAGGCCCGGGCAGCAGAGGCTGGGTGTCGTGAAGGGAGGTCGGGAGCTGGTGAGGGGGGCAGGGGCCCTGCAGTTCTCTCCACCCTGTGCCCACTGGCTGGTCTGTCCCCAGCACCTCTGTTGGGTGTTGGCCTTGCACCCCAGTTAGGCCTTGACTGGCCGGCTACCCTTGGTGCTAATGCCATGTATCCCCCACAGCTCAGCCACTTCCAGGTCCCAGAGCCTGCACCCGGGCCCTTGGGTCAGTTCCAGTGGGCTGCCCACCAGGGCTAAGCAAACTGTGGACCTGGTCCTCCAGCTACACACCCCTTGGAAGAGAGGCAGCCCAGATAAGGGTGCGTGCCTGCGGTGGGTCTCAAATCCGGCCTGGGGCAGCAGGGCCCGGGCCCACAGCCCTGCCTTATCTGTTTGTTTTCCATTGGACATCCGCTGGGCTGGGCCAGAGGGAGCCCCCAGCAGGAAGGGGATGGGGGGTGGGGGCGCTGCTAACGCAGAGACTGGGGGCCCATGCTGCCACCCGGGGGAAGAGTCTGAGTCCAGGAGCTGGCAGGGCTGGGGGGACACTGTGGGGTCCACAGCCCTGGACCCCTGCACGGTTGTGGGACGAAGCACTGAGGGGCTGCAGTATGATGATGGCATCGAGGGGCCAGGAGCCAGGTGAGGGGCTGACTCAGTGCCCCTCCCACGAAACCCTTTATCCTAATGGGGAGGGGCAGGCTTGCCCGGTGAGAAAGCAGACCTGTCTTCAGATCCCCCAGCCGGAAAACCAGGCCAGTTCACCACTGACCCTCCAGAGGACCCTGCACTGACCAGCTGAATCCTAGAACCAGACCCGTCCCTGCTCAAGTTCCTCCTCCATCCTGCCCCTCCTGGCCCGGCCCCGCCTCAGCCCGGTCCACACAATGGGCCATGGTCAGCTGTGCCCCAGGTAGGGGGTGGCCCCGCAGAGTGGAGGCTGGAGACAGGAGGGACATGCCGGGAGGAGAACTTGGGGAGAAGGTGGCTCCTGGCAGTGGGGGAGCAGAGATAGGACCCAAGTGGGGAGGGGCTGCCAGGACCATGGTGCTTCTGACCACCCCCCCAGTCCCACCCCCATGGGAGCGGCCCCCACAGGTGAGACTCACTCTGGCGCTGAGTTCCTTGCCAGAAACACAGGGAGCCTCAGGTGTCAGGGAGCTGATCAACGACCACTAGCAGTGCACCTTCCCTACCAGGACACGTCACAGCTGACCCCAGAGGCCAGCGAGCTGGGTCAGCAGGGGGCTGGCAGACAGACCACCCTCTCAGGATCAAGGGTCTGAATATGACGCCAAGCCCAGGGCAAGTCAGAACCTTCTGAGGACCCTCACGGGGTATATCGTCCGGCATCCTCCCCAGGTCCTCATGCTAAGGCCTGTTGGGGAGCCGTCCCATGGGGGACAACAATAACCATCCTCAGAACTGAGTCTGGAAACAGACTGGAGTCCAGGGCCTCACCCGGGTCCAGATTGTTGGGGTGGAGGAAGGAGCAGGAAGGAGGGGCTGCTCAGGTTGGGTGAGGAGAAGGGGGCCAATGGGCGGGGCATGAGGGTCACCCCTGGGCCACGGCACCCCCCAGGGGGACAATCGCCCACTTGTGCTGCAACTGCTCCCCCGGCGGGGCTCGACTTCTTATCGGGAGATTGCGGAACAAAGGCCTGGAGGCTGTGTTGACTCAGGCGCCGGGTCATCTCCAGCCACAGCCCGTTGCCTCCTGCCCGAGCAGGCTGTGACTGCACCATCCGGGGGGGCCCCCAGCACGGTGGGTGAGCCAGGCAGCGCGTCATCCACTGACCCCCCTTGGAGGGAGGCCCGGAACAGGTTTCCAGGAAATCCAGCTTGCCAAACACAGGCCCGGACACTGGCTCTCCCCCGGCCCCTGCCCCACTGAGCCTCTGGGTCTCACAAGCCGCTGGGGTCTCCCTGACTCACAGGGGCAGTGGCCAGCGGCTCACTCCCAGTGCTGGGAGAGCAGGGGGTATGGGACCAGGAGACCTGTGCCCAGGGCCCGAGGTGCCTGTGGGGAGAGGAACACCCCGTCTCCACCCCCGGGGTTTGGGAGTCGGTCAGTGTAGAGCAGGAACAGGGCTGAGTAGTGTCCTGGGGTCCCTGCTAACCACAGACGGGGTGGGGGTGGGGGTGGGGGCGGGGGAGAGCAAGGTTGTCCACAGCCTGAGCCCTGCAGACCAGGTACCAGCAGGAGCCGGGAGGGGCTCAGTCACAGAGAGGGGTTGTGGATCTTGGGGGCTGTAGGCAGGGCAGTTCCACGGGTTCTGACAGCTGAAGGGAGTGTAGGCAGGGTGCCTCCATTCCTGCCCAGCTCAGTAGGGCAATGCAGGGGTGTCCCCCACAGCCCCTGCCCTCACAGCCCCACCGCACCCAACAGGCCACATGGCCCAGGGTGATTTATCAGGCCCGAGGTGTTTCCCCTCCAGGTGTGTGCCTGGCCCCTCCTCATCACCACTGCATACCCTGACCAATAACGTCCCACCAGGGCCCCGCAGCCAGGGCTGGGCAAGGAGGGCAGTTCCCACCCCAAGTTTCCTGAGGGCCTTCAGCCAGAGTCCCCCACCCTGCTGAAGGAGCCCCCATGACAGTGGGATGGGGCTCCTGAGGGCAGGGAAGCCTGCCCCAGTGGCCACCGGGCCCTGTCCACCTGGGCTTGCAGGCCCGGCTCCCAGCATGCAGGGTTTGAGCCCCACTTCTGGCCCCACCTCTCAGTCTCCACCCCCAGGACTCAGTTTCTCCTTGGACAAAGGGCCTCCGAAGTCTAGAGTGCGACACAGCTGTCTGAGAACCCACAACCCAATGAACGGATGTACAGACGGACAGGCAGGATGTTCTGGGTGCCCACACTGCCTGCAGAGTAGTTTCTTCCCACTGCAGGGTCTCTGAGCGTGGGACCACCTCCCCAGGGAGGAGGCAAGGGGCTGAGGGTCCCTGCCCAGGGGCTCTCCCAGAATGCCAGGAGGAAAGCTGGCAAAGACTGGCCCCCTGTGGGGAGGGTGACATGACAGATGGGATCCAGGGTCTGTCTGTCTGTCCCTGTAGCCAGAGCCCGCAGAAGGTGGGTCTCACACAGGTGGCCTGGCTTTCAAGATGAGATGGGGCGTGGCCATTGGGATCCCAGGGGGAGGCTCTGCAGTCTGTCCACCTGCATCCAGATGAGAACCCCATGTCCTTCCCTCCCCATCTGACGATACAGGAGGCAGGTCCTCAAAGCAAGCCCCCCCCCCCCCCAGCCCTGCTCTGCACTGGAGGTCGGCACATGCCCACACACATAGTGGAGGTCAGCACACGACCCCTACACTCACCAGAGGTCAGCACGCGCGTCTGCAACACACACTGGGGTCAGCACACGCACCCCCAACATCTGCTGGGCCTCTTCTCCCCCCACTTCAGAGGGCAGCTCACCTAACCAGCCCAGGGGGACTCTGGGGCCCAGGACTGGGCCTGACCCTCAGCCTCACTCTCTTCTTGCTCCTGACCCTGACCCTGAGTTCCACCCTGCTGTGCCCCCTGCAGGACTGCCTGTGCCTTACCCATGGACAGAGAGAAATGGGACTGGGCTGGCCTGCCCCCCCTTCCCTCTCCACTGGAGTCCACCGCTAGGTCCCCAGGCTGCTCACAGCCACTTGGGGTCCCCCCCTGCTGGGCAGGGTCCAGTAAGCACCCGTGTCAGCGAGGGCCATCGGGCTCATCTCGCTGGACCGGGGCGTGGGTGCAGCTCTCACACCAAGAGCCCACCCCAGTCTACACTGTCTTGCCCTAGACCTGCCAACTCCCCACGCCCCCCCAGCCCCTCAGAGGGTGTCTCCTAGATGCCTTGTAACTGAGGACACAGGGAAACTTCAGGGGTCCTGAAATCCAGGTGAGGGGCAATGGCCCCTGGGTTATCACATACAAGTATATGGCAGAGGAGAGGAGGGGCCCCAGCCAAGAGCCTCAAGCAACTTTTGGTGATGGAAGGTACCCATGCCCACCTGGGGCAGGTGACCCCCACCCCAGCCTGGGGTGCCACGAGCAACCTTGCTTCTCACTGGGCACAAACAGGGGAGGCCCTAGAGGGCCCTGTAGAGGTTGCCAGCCCCCCCCCCCTGCAGGGGTGTTGATAGTGGGCACTACTCCCGGCCTGCCGCAGGCCCCCGCGCCGCGTGCTGATAAAGCCCTGGATCCTGTTTGACCGGCACTGGGTCCAGCCAGCAGCGGTGGCCACAGGCAGCCAGCGTGGGGCGCGGCAGGGGCAGGGCACGGCCCTATATAAGGCATGAGAGTCCCAGAGGTAGCAGTGTCCGGCTGAGCGGTGTCCAGCAGCGGCCTCTCCCCCGGCACCATGCTCGGGCCTCAGCTGCTGCTGCTCCTGTCGGGGTGGGGAGCCCTGCTCGGGGCCGGTGAGTGGGCCGGGCCCCCAGGCGGTGGGACCTCCTGGGCCTCCACGCCTCGCTGGGCCAGGACAGTGTGGACACCAGGAACAGGAGGAGGCGGGGGGCTGGCAGGAAATCTTCCCTGCCCCATGCACCTAAGGGTGGCTGGGGGAGCAGGAGGGGCAGGGGCCAGGTGCAGTGGTCAAGAGGTAGGAGGCTCAGAGAGGGGGGCAGGGGCTGCCTGGCTGGGGTGCAGGGTATAGCGTCTGTAGAGTGGAGTGACCTGCACAGTGACCTGTGGTCCCTGGCCTCCCTCAGGAGCAGCCCACTGATTGGGGCCTGTAGTGCACCTCTCCACACCCGCCCCTCCCCCTCCCCCAGCACTGGCCAGCCCACAAGCCCAAGGGTCTCAACCAGCCTCCTCCCATAGGCCCAGCACCAGGGCCCAGTCCACCCAGCCTGCCCAGGCCTGCAGGCTCCTCCTCCAGGGCCCACCAGCCTGGATGCACGTCACCCTCATGATGGCCTCAGACCCAGGGGCCCAGGGGTGGCAGACAAGGTGTGAGGAGTGCGCCCAGGCGGCCCCCCCATCTCCAAGAACTGGTGGGGGGCGTGGGGGTAGCACTAGAGGGCTGTGGGATCCCCCAGCCCCTCCTGGCTGAGTCCAGCCCCTCCCTCAACACTCAGACCGGCACCCTTCCTCAGCAGGGCCTGAGGCAGCCTCTGATTGGTCCCCAGAGGGAGGCTCTCTCAGCATGACAGCCAGCACGGGAGCAGGCCGCCCGCACCCCCTGGCGCTCGCAGCTCTCGGACCGAGCTGGGTGCTCTAGAGACAGCCCTGGACTGAGGGGGCAGATGCCTGGGGACCAGCCTTTGGGCTGGGGGAGCAGGAGGGCCGAGGGCCCAGGCCTGGGGGGCATGGGGCCTGAGCTCACAGCAGCAAGGTGAAAGGGCAGCCGCTCGGCCAGCAGCTTTCTGTGGACACATTTCGAGCTTCCAGCCCATGGCTGGCAGGTGGGGAGGAGGGCCACAGGTCCCACCGCCTGGTGGGGGCCCAGCAGCAGGAAGGGGGTGCGCCAGCGCAGACACAGAGAGGGCGGGGGTGGGGCCCTCCAAGCGTGCAGACAGAACAGCCCGTGACCCATGTAGCCAGCCAAAGGCTGAGGGTGGCAGGTGTGCAGGCTGGAGCCCAGGAGGGGCTAGTGCCACCCCCACTCCCCGAGCAGCCAAGGAGCTCCTGGGGCAGGGAGGCTGTCCAGGCTGCAGCTGCTGTGGGGCTGGGTGCCAGCCAACCCTGCTGTGTGTATTTGGATGGGGAGGGGCAGTCTGACCACCCAGCTGTGTGTGTGCCTGGGGGGCATCCACCCCTGGGGTGGAGTAAGGTGGGAGTGGAGATGAGGAGGGACTGGAGGGACAGGGGAGAGGAAGAGGCGCCCACTGAGGGGAGCCACCAGCAGTGGGGACCCCAGAGCCCCACGTGGGTGATGAGTCTATTGAGACCACAGGCACGGCGGCAGGGTGGGGGTCGGGGGGGAGGTAGATGGAACCACCACTCCCTGAAAGGTGAGGACATAGGGACATGGGCCTTCAGAAGGGGAACCCTGAGCAGAGGACTTCACCCTGTGCCACCCCACCCCCCATTCCCCACCACCACTGCTCTGTCCTCCTCGCCCAGCCAGCTGTGGGGAGACACTGCAGGAGCACCTGGAGGAGCAGGCAAGCTGAGGGTCACTCTGCCAGGGGGACCGTGCAGCGGCGGTGACTGAGGCCACGTTCAGGGTGGGTGACAGTGTTTACTGGGCCAGCGGTTGCTGAGCAGAGAAGGACGCCAGTGGTCAGAGGAAACCAGAGGAATTATACGTCCATCGCTACCCACCCCCCAGAGACTGAGGCTCGCTGAGGGGGAGCAGGGCTCCAGGGCAGGGGTGCCACCCCCAGTGGGAGAGGTCCCCCCTGGAGAAACAGGGCAAGCAGATGAGTGAGAGCGGGAACAAGTGTGAGAGTGAGAGTGAGAAAGTGAATGAGTGTGACTGAGTGGGTGAATGAGTGCATGTGAGCGAGTGAATGATTAAGTCAGTCAGTGCCACAATGAGTGTGTGAGCGTGAGAATGACTGGAAGGACCAAGCCCGAGAATCCGTCCAGCCCTCTGGACACACACATGCACACACGCACACACATGCATGCACATACATGCGCACACACGCACACCTACTCCTGGGCCTTGGCTCCCACACTAGTACAGACCCAGCCAACGCTCCGTTCAGGTCAGGCCCTGGGCAGCCCGGTGCAGAGGGGGGTGGCTTGGCACTGACCAGTCCCTCATGCAGGTCTCAAGGACACCTCCTTTGCTGACCCCAGCCTCCGGACCCTGAATGACTCCACATGGACAGGTGAGCACCATGTGCAGCCCCCAGGGTCCAGACTCTGCGACGTGGGGTCTCCACGTCCAGGAGGGTCCAGCCACAGAAGATGCACGGGGCTCACGGCTGTGGGGGGGCTGGGTGTGGGGGGCTGGGGGGGCACTCCTGCTGCCCTGGCCTGCAGAGGTACACCAAGGCTGGGCTGTCACTTCCTGACTCACAGCCGGGGTAGGAGCACCCCAGCGCGACTGCAAGGGGCATCAACACTCCAGTGAGGGGCAGGTCCAGCACCTTCCCTGGGCGGTGACTTTTCTGCCCAGCATGGGGTTCCATTCCCAGCTGCCTGGCCTCCCTCCACAGCTGAAGACAAAGGCTGGTGTTCCACCTGGGGGGCCGGCCATATCTCCACCTTCGACCACCATGTGTACGACTTCTCCGGGACCTGCAATTACATCTTGGCGGCCACCTGCAAGGACGCGTCACCCACCTTCAGCGTCCAGCTGCGTCGCGAGCCAGGCGGGAGGACGGGCCGCATCATCGTGGAGCTGGGCTCCTCAGTGGTCTCGGTGCAGAGTGGCACTGTCTCCATCAAGGATGTGGGGTACGGGCAGAGGGGCGGGGCCAGGGCCTGGAAGGGCAGGGCTGGTGGGGCGGGATGGGGCCTGGGTGTGTCTGGGCCAACCGACTGGGCCAGCAGCCAGGCTTAGGTGCTCTCCTCCAGGGTGGTCAGCCTGCCCTACACCAGCAATGGGCTCCAGATCACGCCCTTCGGCCAGAACCTGCGGCTGGTGGCCAAGCAGCTGGAGCTGGAGCTGGAAGTGCTCTGGGGCCCGGACGGCTACGTTCTGGTGAGGAGGGCGGACGCACATGGCGGGCAGCCCCAGGCCTGCCCATAGCGGAGCCAGGCTAGTCCCTCTGACCCTCGGCCAGGAACTGGGTCATGGTGGGGGGTCTGGTTTCCCCATCTGGGAAGTGAGGATGGCCCCAAGGCCACCGCGGGAGAGAAGGGCCCCTCCCACGCACCCCCCACCATGAAACCCCTCCCCGCAGGTTCTGGTGGAGCGGAAGTACATGAGCCAGCTGTGTGGGCTGTGCGGAAACTTTGACGGAGAGCCGGCTAACGAGTTCCTCAGTGAGGATGGTGGGTGCAGCTGGCGAGGGGGTGGGGGTGGGGTCAGGGTCCCCCGGCGGCCTTTCCTCGCAATGTTGACTCCCTTCTGGGCCCCCAGGCCAGCTTCTGGAACCCCACCAGTACGCCACCCTCCAGAAACTGGACGATCCCAACGAGATCTGCGCCTACGAGCCGATCCCCCGGCCCCAAGTCATGCAGGCAGAGCACGTAGGTAGAGGGGAGGGTGCCTGCCCCCTCCCACACTTCCTCCCCTGATGACTCCAAGTGGCTCTCTGTCCAGGCCCGAACCTGCACGCACCTGCTGGACCTGGTGTCCCCCGAGTGCAGCGTGCCCCGGGAGCCCATGGTAAGGAGCTGCCAGGCAGACTTGGTGGCGTGCGTCCAGCCGGGACAGCGCAACTGCAGCTGTGCCACCCTCTCGGAGTTCTCCCGCCAGTGCAGCATGGCCGGCCAGCCCGTCCACAACTGGAGGACCCCAGACTTCTGCTGTGAGTCCTGGGAGGGGGCAGGCTGGGAGCTCACAGGCAGGTGGGCCTCCCTGTCCCCAGAACAGAGCAGACCTACCTCCATCCCCCTCCTGGGGCCTGGGTGGTCACTCTCACACCCATGCCCCCTCCTCCATCCGCCCACAGCCACGGGGCAGTGCCCAGCCAGCCAGATCTACATGGAGTGCGGCTCAGCCTCCCCCAGGACCTGCTCCAACCCCAGGCACAACCACCCCGGCTTCTGCACCTTCGGCTGCTTCTGCCCTGAAGGTGAGGGAGACAAACCCCCGTCCCTACCATGAGCGCATGAGGCCCTGTGTCCACTTGGTCCTGGAGGCGGTAGCATCTGAGTGGACTTCCTAGACAACCCATGTGGCCGCAGGTGCCTCCCATGGTCTGCCACTGTCCAAAGGGCACCGTGGATCTGGGAAAGTGGAAGTGGAGCTGGACCATGAGGTCACAGGGCTGGAGGGGTTACCAGAGGACTGGACAGCCAGTGGGTGCTGCCAGCAGAGGGCAGTGGCCCCACACAGGCTCAGGAAGTCGGCCTCCTGCAGGGACGGTCCTTGATGACCTCTCCAGACACCAGACCTGCGTGCCTATCTCCCAGTGCCCCTGCATGCTCAATGGTGTCCTGTTTGCTGCCGGGCAGGTCACCTCGTCCGCCTGCAGGACGTGGTAAGTGTCGGGGGCAAGGGGGTGGGGGGGAGGATGGTGGGCTCAGCACACCCAGGCACACTGGACTGCAATCCCCTTCCCCACTCCCCACCCCAGCCGGTGCACCGAGGGTCTCTGGGAATGCGAGGAGCAGCCCTGCCCTGGCCGCTGCTCCCTGGAAGGAGGCTCCTTCGTGACCACATTTGACGCCAGGCACTACCGCTTCCACGGCACCTGCACCTACGTAGTCCTCCAGGTGAGAGAGGCAGCAGGGCGGGGGAAGGGCGCAGAGCAAGGGAGAGGGGTGGCATAGCAGAACCCCCACTTGACCCAATACGCCCCTCTCCAGAGCCGCCAGCTCCCTGACAACGGCTCCCTCCTGGCCGTGTATGACAAGTCCGGTTACTCACACTCGGAGACCTCGCTGGTGGCCATCGTCTACCTGTCTGAGCAGGTATGCACGCCGCCCAGCTCACAGCGCAGGCAGCCGGTGCAGGCCACAGGATCAACCACGGGTGACAGTGGGGCCCTGTGACTCAGTCTGCTCTCTCTCCAGGACAGAATCACGATTTCTCAAGATGAGGTGGTCACTAACCACGGGGACATTAAGTGGCTGCCCTACAAAATCCGTAGGTTTCCTGAGCTGGGCAGGGGGGCGGGGAGGGCACGCAGACAGCCGCTGAGCCGCCAAACTTCCAGGTAACATCACGGTCTTCAGACAATCGTCCACCCACCTCCAGATGGTCACCTCCTTTGGGCTGGAGCTTGTGGTCCAGCTGCAGCCCGTGTTCCAGGCTTACATCACCGTGGGGTCCCAGTTCTGGGACCAGACTCGAGGTGGGCCCCACCCCACCCCCACCCCTGGCCAGACCTGGCCCCACCATCCTCCATGTCCAGGGAATTCCTGGTCCCCCAGACCCAACCTGGGCAACATGGCAGTGTATAGTGCCTCTGCCAGCTGGACAGCCACGAGACTCTGGACACGGGTTCCTGTGGTCCTGGCAGGCCCTCACTGCAGTGGGCTGGTGGGGGGCGGGGGGGTTTGAGGGCACCGTGAACCATCTGGGCAGTGGGGGGGGGGGTGAGGGGGAGGGGCAGGGGGGTACTCACAGCCTGGGCTGGTCCAGGACTCTGTGGCAACTACAACGGGGACACCACCGACGACTTCACCACCAGCATGGCTATCACTGAGGGCACTGCCTCGCTCTTTGTCGACTCGTGGCGCACTGGGAACTGCCCGGCGGCGCTCGAGCGGGAGACGGACCCGTGCTCCATGAGCCAGATCAACAGTTAGTAGCGATGCCCTGGGGCTGAGGGGGGGGAAGGGCAGAGTGGGGGGCCCACCACCACCCGTCTCCTCAGAGGTGTGTGCCGAGACCCACTGCTCCGAGCTGGTGAGGGAGAACTCCGTGTTCGCCAAGTGCCACCCAGTCGTGAACCCCAAGCCCTTCTACAAGGTAGGCAGGCCCCCGTGGATGTCTGGGGTTTTGGGGTGAACCCCAAGCCCTCTACAAGGTGGGCGGGACGCTGCGGGGGTCTGCAGGGTATTGAAGGTGTGCCTCACTTCTTATACGAAGTGGGAGGGGCCTGCATGTTTTGGGATGACCATGGTGGACTTTGTGCTCCGGGCTGGCTCAGGGGTCCCCCAGCAGTGCACACCCTGCTCTCCACAGAGGTGTGTCTACCAGGCGTGCAACTATGAGGAGACCTTCCCCCACCTGTGTGCGGCCCTGGGGGCCTACGTCCAGCAGTGTGCCCTCCAGGGTGTCCTGCTCTGGGGCTGGAGGGACAGCGTGGACAACTGCAGTGAGTGCCTGCCCCTGGAGCCCAGGGAGGCTTCCGGAGTCTCGGGTCTTAAGGGGGACTCCTAAGGGACCCTAAGGATCTAAGGATCCCAAGGCAGGGATCCTGGGACTTGATCAGGAAGGCCCCAGAGTCCCGAGGGAGTATCTTGAAGGACCCTCTCACACCCCACAGCTGTCTCCTGCACGGGCAACAGGACATTCAGCTACAACAGCCAGGCCTGTGAGCGCACCTGCATGTCTCTGTCCGACCGCTCCCCTGAGTGCCATCCGAGCGCGGTGCCCGTGGATGGCTGCAACTGCCCCGAGGGCACCTACCTGGACCACAAGGCGGAGTGTGTGCGCCCGGCACAGTGCCCCTGTCAGCTGGACAGCCAAAACGTCATCCTGGCTGGTCAATCCATCGTCATAGACGGTGCCACCTGGTGGGGCCCAGTGGACCTCCGGGTGGGGATGGGGCACTCTGGCCGGCAGCACCCCCACACCTCAGGCTTGGGCCACTAACAAGGCCTCTCTCTTACAGCTACTGCCACAGCGGCCGGCTGACCTGCTCAGGCCAGTCCCCGATGCTCCTAGGTGCGTAGCGGCGAGAGGAGGTGGGGACTGCCTGTTGTGAGCCTGTCTGACCTCCGCACCTGCCTCTGCAGCCACCTGCAAAAGCCCAAAGATCTTCCAGTCCTGCAGCCAGTCTGAAGACAGCAAGTTTGGGGCAGCCTGTGCCCCTACGTGCCAGATGCTGGCAACGGGCACAACCTGTGTAAGGCTCCCACAGAAGTGGCACCCTCTGCAGGTGGACGCCCCAGTGGACACCCCCACAGCTCCCACGGGGCCAAGAGGAGGTCCACGCAGAGGGGCAGGCAGCCTCCCTGCTCCATCCCCTCACCAGGACCCAGGGGGGTGTCCTGAGCAACTCTGAGGGCCACCAGGAGCTGAGGGGGGAAGGGGTACAGAGGACATGTGTTCCTCCCTGGGTTCTGGGCACCCTGCTAGCCAGGGTGGGCAGGCAGGCTCAGCAAGGATCTCTGAGCAGGGGTCAGACTGCAGATATCCCAGATGGAGGGTGGGCAGTGAGGTTGGCGACAGGAAGCAGCCAGAGGTCCTGGCAAGATGTTGGGGCGGGGTCCCACAGGGAATCATACTCAGAGCAGCCCTGTCCTCCTCTCAGACTTCCAAAATGTGTGAGCCTGGCTGCGTCTGTCCCGAGGGCCTCTATGAGGATGCCCATGGGCAGTGCGTGCCCCCCGATGACTGTCCCTGCGAGTATGGGGGGGCCTCCTACTCCCGGGGTACCAAGATCAGCCCAGACTGTCAGACTTGGTAAGGTGCACCCTGCCCTCCCCCCGCCCCCATTCCCCACCCCCCAGCCCAGGAGGACAGTGGTCTGGGCAGTGGGAGCAGACCCCTGGGTGTCGGGAGCCTCGGCGGACGGAGCTGGCCTCCTCTCCGCAGCACCTGTGAGCAGGGAAAGTGGGTATGCGAGCCAAAGCCCCACTGCGCCTCCACCTGCACCCTCTATGGTGAGGGCCACGTGGTCACCTTCGACGGGCAACGCTTCCTGTTTGACGGAAACTGCGAGTACACCCTGAGCACGGTAGGGCCCACCCTGGGGGCCTGGGGCAGAGGGAGGCGCACGGACCCCGCCTCAGTGCATGTCCCTCCCCACAGGACGGCTGCAGTGCCAACGACTCCCGGCCCACATTCAAAGTCGTTACCGAGAACGTGGTCTGCGGCAAGTCGGGGGTCACGTGCTCCCGGGCCATCAAACTCTTCTTAGGGGTGAGTGGGCAACCCTCCCCAGGTGCCACCCCTGGCCTAGCACCCCTGGGTGGCAGGGTGGAGGTGGGTCAACTGGGGACCACTGACCGTGTTGCCCCGCAGGGTCTGTCCATCGTGCTGGCCGAGAGGACCTACACAGTCAGCGGGCACGACGCTCACGTCAGCTTCCAGGTGCAGCCGGGCTCCCTGCACCTGGTGCTGGACGTCCAGGTCGGCGGCAAGTACAACTTGACGCTCATCTGGAACAAGCACATGACAGTTCACATCAGGGTGTCGCGCGCCTCAGCACAGGTACCCTCGGTGGCGGGCCGTCAGGAGGTGGGGCCCATTGGGGGCGGGGCCTGAGCCACGTCCCCGCTGCGCCATGCAGGATGTCCTCTGCGGCCTGTGCGGGAACTACAACGGGAACATGAAGGACGACTTTGAGACCCGCAGCAAGTACGTGGCGTCTGACGAGCTGGAGTTTGTGAACTCGTGGAAGGAGAACCCGCTGTGTGGGGACACGAGCTTCGTGCTCGACCCCTGCAGCCTCAACACCTTCCGTCGCTCTTGGGCCGAGCGCAAGTGCAGCATCATCAACAGCCAGACCTTCGCGGCCTGCCACAACCAGGTGGGGGAGAGGGCCCTGGCAGGGCTTCCAGCGTGGAGAAGGGACTACCCCCAGAAAGCCCACACCTGTGGGCCCACACCTAGAGGTCGGACAGGCCAGAGTGTTCTAACTCAAGATGAAATGCAGCCCCAATAGTGGGGGGGGGGGGGGGGGGGGGGGGGGGGGGGGGGGGGGAGGGAGTCAGGGCCAGGTGAGAGCACCTACTAGAAGAGTTGGGAGCACTTGGACCTGCACTGGAGGGCTCTTCTACATGAGGGGGGCAGCAGCAGCCCCATGGGTACCTGTTCACTAGGTGTCTGCAGTCAGTCTGAGTGGGGGGAGGAGCCAGTGGAGCAGAAGTGGTCTCACACCTGCAGGTCCTGTAGCCACCATAGGCCTACCGGCCACTAGCTGTGCCCTGGCCTCAGGAGGGTCTCACTGCAGGCATCGAAGGAGTGACGAGGGGCCCAGGAGCAAGGGAGCTTGGTCAACGGGCACCTGAGAGTGGGGACAAGGAGTGACCCACGAGGTGCTGGCGGCTGGCGCATCACCTGCTTCACGCTACCTGCACACGTGCCCATAGGTATACCACTTGCCCTACTATGAAGCCTGTGTGCACGACACATGTGGCTGCGACACGGGTGGGGACTGCGAGTGCCTGTGTGACGCAGTGGCTGCCTATGCCAAAGCCTGCCTGGACAAGGGCGTGTGCGTGGACTGGAGGGCCCCTGACTTCTGCCGTGAGTACCGCCTCTGCCATTCCACCCCAGGGCCCCGGGCACTCGCCCTGGATGGTCTCAATGTCCTCCCTGTGGCCCCTATGCAGCCATCTACTGTGACTTCTACAACACCCACACGAGGGTGCCCGGGGGCAGCAAGTACCAGTACGCACAGGACATCAACTGCACATGGCACTACCAGCCCTGCCTCTGCCCTAACCAGCTGCAGAGTCACCTGCAGGCCAACATCGAAGGTACTGGCCACCATGACCCCATCTGAGCCTGCCCTTGCTTGTGGAGAGGGCTGGCAGCAGAGTGGCCCTCAGGGGCTGCCCTCTGTAGTCACAATCCAGAAACAAGCAACCAGTAGAGCCAATGCAGGAGTTAGGGTGTGTGTAGGGGTGAGGTGGGGGGGTATTAGGGTTGCTCAGGAGCACCAAGGAAGGGGGGGCCAGGAAGGACCAGAAGGCCTGGTGTATAGCCTTCAAGTGCTAGGAGGGGCCAGGGTGGGCGCAGTGCCCGGACCACAGTCGCCATGTCCTCTGCTCCAGGCTGCTACAACTGCTCCCACGACGAGTACTTCGACCCCAGCGAGGGCTCATGCGTGCCCTGCGGTGAGTTCCTGCGCCCCTGTGCTGGTGGAGGGACAGGGCCCGCTCGGCCTTCTTGTCCCAATCCACTCAGCCACTCTAGGCCCACTGCTGCCACCCAGTATCCAATACAGGAAATGCACTCTGCAAGGCTTTGCAGAAGCAGCCAGGGAGGGGCTGAGTGCGAGCACAGCCGTGCTCAGGAAGGGTCAAGAGGGAGGGGCTCGTGTCCTTCCACCGCCCCTACCTCCCCAGTCCCACCCCCACCCTACCCCCACAGGCCTACAGGGTTGGAAGGGCTGTGCAAATGGGCCAGTGAGAAGAGGGAGGGGCGGCAGTGGCTCCTGCAGCCCAGTGACCAGCCTCCTGTCCTTGCAGCGCCACCCACCACGCCATCCCCGCCCATCACAGGTGATTGTGCACATGCTAGGTGCCAAGGTGACGCCCTCTCACCCCGCCCCCTTGCTGCCATCAGCACGCTCATGGGCGGGTGGTGGGTGGCCACGTGGACGTGGGCTGTCGAGAGGCCTGGGACCCCCTGTGGGGCTTCAGATGGGGCTGGAGGGTAAGTCTGGGTGGCAGCAGTCTGCCCCTGACAGCACCACACTGGACACTCGAACTCCAGGTGAGGGTTCACAAGGGACTCCCTGCGCTCTGCCAGAGGGGACCAATCCTCCCTGCCCAGCAATGATGCCCATGTGGTACCCACAGCCTCACCCTCCACGGAGGCCCCACCTACGACACCCATCAGAACAACCCCCACCAGCAGTGGGCTGGCCAACAGCTCGGCCACGCCGGTGGGCCCTACGGAAAGCACCAGCGCCACCCCTCAGCAACCCCCTACCAAGCCAGTGGTCTCAACCTCCGCAGGTACGGTGTCTGCTAGGCCCCGGCATCTTTGTGAGGGACAGTTGGCACTTTCTGAAAAGACGTTTTCAACAGAATAAGCAAGTCATGAAGGAAAAGCAATGCCTGAGACTGGACAGTCCCTGAACATGTGGCTAGGCCCCCTGGAGGAGGGCAGTGGGCTCCCCACACTCAGGCCTGGGGTCTGCAAGGGGACTGGCCAAGGGCAGGCATATGGGCAGGGCCTGATAGTAAAGCCACTAGCCCGCCCCAGATCACAGAGCGGGCCTTCAGAGGTGTCCTCTAGGGGTGCAGTGAGGAGGTGGGGAGCACGGCGTGGTGTGGGCTACGTTCAGAGGTATGCAGGGTGACTTATGGTATGGCAAACTTTACAGAGTCACCGGGAAGGACCACAGCTGCAACCTCACAGGCCACCTCAGCGCCAAGTCACACGTCCACACAGGGTGTCACATCCACTAGACTTCCTGTGACCAGTGCCACGAGCCCGCCCACAGCGCCCCATCCCAGCGTGGCCACACAGACCACAGCACGGGCCACAGCACGTACAACGGCATCTACAGTGAGGCGGACAACACTGGAAGAGACCTCAGGGTCCCCCCCAGGTGAGCGTGCCCACCCCGGGCATCCATGAGGGCAGTGGGAGTGTGCGGAGGAGTGCCTACTGCCACCGGCACAGCCACCACTCACAGCCTCTCCCGCTGGAACCCGTGCTGGCCGCCAGTCCCTCTGACACACTCGTGGGTGGTCAGCGGCCAGCAGGGCAGGGTGGATGCCTCAGCTTGGTGGTGGCAGCGGGAGGGGCACAGAGGAAAGCAAGGCTCAGGACACAGCAGACCAGGTCATCGGTACTCAGGGTGGCACCACAGGGGGCTGGGCGGAGCACACCACACAGAGGCTGAGGAGGAGGGGGGCTGTGGTGTCTGAGGAGATTCAAGGGACAAAGAAAAAAGGACCAGGTCTGCAATTCCATCAGGCATTGACAGAGGGTCGCGGAAAGAACTGAACGTCAGAGCAAAGCACACGGGGCTCCCAGGACAGCGAGGGAAGATAAGAGACAGAGTAGAAGGGTGGGGGAACCACACAGAGGTGGCCCGAGTGCAAAGGGCAAGAATGTCATGGGCACATCAAAAATCAGGACAGGTGGACAGGAGTGGGAAAGAGCCAGTAGCCCGGGTGGTGTAGGGGTGACACACTGGACTGCACTGCACGGGGTCCGCAGGCCAGAGACGCCAGCATCTCCCAGGAGGGACACTGGGCTGGACATCCGACAGAAGTTCTGATCCCGGAGGGCACAGGGGGGTGGAGACAGCAGGGAGAGGGACAGAGCAGGACGGGAAAAGTCAGTGGCAGGAAGGGAGGACAGTGACCAAATCCTGTCTCCACAGCACTGTCCCCAAGCACTGGGACCACAGCCACGACTAGGGAGTCAAGAACGAGCACAATGTGGCCCGAGACCACAACATCCACACAAGTCCCGCCCTCTTCTACCGCCTCAGTGACCCCAACCTCTCACGTAGCTGTCACCCACAGTCCCGAATCCAGGGGAACCTCAACTGGTCCCACACAGCCCAGCGGCACCCCTCTGCCCACCTCCACCTCCATCCACACCGGCACAGGACCTACGCCCTCCTCCCAACCTCTGACCAGGACCACACGTGGCACCACACCGACACACAACTCCATCAGCACAGCCAAGACCACCAGCTCCCTGGTGTCCCACCCTCCCTCCACAGGCCCACAGCCATCCGGGACACCAGTCTACACCACCACCACCACACCCAAGCCCACCGGTGGAAACACAGCTACACCTGCTCCGCACACCACCAGCCACTTCACAGCGTATTCCAAATCCACCGTATCTGTTTCCTCCCACAGCACCAGTCCCTCCACAGAGACATCCTCCAGGACCACCACCACCACGCCACCACACTCACAGCCTCAGACACTGACCACGCGGGTGCCACCATTTTCCACTTCCTCTGTGACGCCAACATCACACGCAGTTGTCACTCACAGCTCCGGATACACCGGAACCTCCCCTGGCCCCACACAGTCCACTGGCCATCTATCCACCTCCACCTCCATCCACACCGGCACAGGACCTACGCCCTCCTCCCAACCTCTGACCACGACCACCCGTGGCACCACACCAACACACAACTCCATCAGCACAGCCAAGACCACCAGCTCCCTGGTGTCCCACCCTCCCTCCACAGGGCCACAGCCATCAGGATCACCGACTCACACCACCACCACCACCACCACACCGCTGCAGTCCACCGAGGGAGGTACAGTTACCCCTGTTCCACATACCCCCACAGCCTCCACTACCAGACTTTCCACGACTCCCTCCAAATTCACTGTCTCTGCTTCTTCGTCCTCCTCCTCCCACACTACCAGTCTCTCCTCTGGAACAGCCTTCAGGACAACAACAACCACGCCACCTCACTCACACGCAGGGACCACGCTGCCCACTCAGGTGCCCCCTACTTCCTCAGTGACCCCAACCACCCACATAGTCATCACACACAGCCCTGAAACCCCTGGTCGCACACAGCCCACCGGGACCCCTCTGCCCACCTCCACTTCCATCCACACAGGCACAAGACCTACGCCCTCCTCCCAACCTCTGACCACAACCACACATGGCACCACACCGACACACAACTCCATCAGCACAGCCAAGACCACCAGCTCCCTGGTGTCCCACCCTCCCTCCACAGACCCACAGCCATCCGGGACACCAGTCTACACCACCA
>PVJH01022351.1:15000-36829 GCA_004026705.1 Nesogale talazaci | reverse complement strand
AAAAGAGTAAGATCCTTTTCAAGATGACTGACACAGTGGCTTCAACAATGATCCCAACTATAACACTGTTTTGACAACTGGAACTGTGTAGTAGGTGTTGAGGTCAGGTGGTTCAAGGCCACCTACGTTGTTCTTTTTGAGGAGTTCTTCGCCTATCCTGGGCTTCTTCCCTCTCCATATGAAGCTGACAATTTGTTTTGGCATGTTTTAAAAGAATGACGTTTGAGTTTGGATTGGGATTGCATTGAATTTGGAGATTGCTTCAGGTAATATTGACCTTTTTATAATATTGAGTTTTATGATTCACAAACATGGGATACTCTTCCATTTATGTAGATCCCTTTTGATTTCTTGCAGTAATTTTCTGTAGTTTTCTATGGACATATCTTTTGTTTCTTTAGTTAAATTTATTCATAGCTATCTCAGGTTTTGTGTGGCTATTGTGAAGGTAGTGTGGTTTTTGGGTTGGTTCTTTTTTTTGGTAACTGGTGTTTTATTGGTTGTATTGAGAATCAGAGCAGAGAAATAATAAACAATTTGTACATAATTCTTTTGCTGTGCTTTGGGTTCATACTGGCTGCTTTTCTGATGCTTCCATTTGGAAAGGATGCAAAGGCGGACCATCTGTCTACTCTGCTGCCATCAGCTGAGGATGGCCTCAGAAATGGACTTAAGTCAGTATCCACAACCAAGGAAAGACAAGAGTGCTGCTCCCTATCTCAGCCTATTCAGGGATCTCCAGCCCGCTCTGCATCTCCAGCTAACAGTAAATTTTTGGGGGGATGGCAGCATAATGGGGTTGAGAGGAACATTGCAGCTACGTGTAGCAATTCAAGGTCTTACAAGAGAGTATATTTTTATTGCTAATTGGGCTGCCAGAATTTGGAGACGTCTCAGATGAGTAAAGCTTGTTTGGAGAGCCAAGAGAGGGAAAAAGAAAATGGATAACTTGGTGCCATCTTCCTCCAAAATCAGGCATTGTTTTTATTAATGTCTTTCTTGGTATTCTTATCATGGTATAAAGGAATTCAATTGATTTCTGCTTGTTATTTTTGTATACTGTTACACTACTAAACTTCTCAATTGTTTTCAACAATTCTAATGTGAACATCTTAGGATGCTCTTTATATAAAAATCATTTTATCTGCAAATTCCCAAAATTTCACTCCCCCCACCCCCCATTGTACTTCCTTGATTCCTTGCTGTTTTCTTGTGGTGCTGGTAGGAGGACTACCAGCACAATGTTGAGTTTCCTTATTCAGTCGAAAAGTTTTCAGTTTTTCTCTATTGAATTTCATATTTGGCTATAGATCTTTCATATATGGCCTTTACTGTGTTGAGTATCTTCTCCTCGAACCCTATCTTCTTAAGAGCTTTTATTAGAAGTAGGTGTTGGATAGTGTCAAATGTTCTTTTCTGCATCAATTGATAGGATCATATTGTTTTTATCCTTTTTCTTCTTAGTATGGTGGATTACATTAATTGTTTTTCTAATGTTGCACCATTCTTGCATCCTTGATATAAATTCCATTTGATCATGAAGTATTATTTTTTTAATATGGCATTGGATTCTATTGCCCAGCATTTTTTTGTTGCTGAGAATTTTTGGATTTATGTTTATAAGGGATATCAGTCTGTGGTTCTCTATCTTCAGAGGGTCTTTGCCAGTTTAGGTATAAGATTATGTTGGCTTCATAGAATGAGTTTGGGAGTTTGCGCTCCCTTTTTATAGTCTAGAGGATTTTGGGTAGGGTTGGTGTCAGCTCTTCTCTGAATTCTTGGTAGAATTTTCCTGTGAAGCCATCTGGACTGGGGCTTTTTATTGGGGAGTTTCTTGATGATATTATCTCTTTTTTTTTCCAATGGGTCTGTCCAATTCTTATTATCCATATGTGTTTATTTGGGAGAAAATACTTTTTGAGATATTTATCCATATCAAATTTGTTGGAGTGCAGTCTTTTGTAACAGTGTATTATTAATCTTTTTATATCATTTGGAACTACTGTGACCCCACTTATTTCACTCTAATTCTAGATATTGTCATCTGCCCTTTGTTTTCTTTGCCAAGTTTGCTAGTGCTTTGTTAATTTTGTTGATATTTTAAGAGCTAACTTTTTGGTGTGATGTTTTCCCCATAATTTTCTGTTTGATAGTTCTTTACTTTCTGGTCTAATTTTTATGATTTCTTTTCTTTTGCTCTTGAAGGATTTATGCTGTTCACTCTGTTCTAATTATTGGAGTTGTTGTGTTAAAGGGTTGGACATGATTTTCTCCCCTTTCTTCAGGTGTTCTTTAATTGCTGTAAATTGACCTCTGAAAGCTGTTTATGCTGTGTCCCATAGGTGTTGGTATAATATGCTATCATTCAAATTTGTTTCTAGGAACTTCGTAACTTCATCTCTTATTTGGATAATAACCTAGTCTTTATTGAGTAGCGTTCTATTGAGTCTTCAATTGTTTGTATTTTTTTTTTGTCTTTTCTATTGTTGATTTCCAGTTTTATGGCACTGTAGTTTGAGGTTATTTGAATAATCTTTACATGTGTGAAATTTCTCAGTCATGCTTATAGTCCCGCATGTGGTCTATTTTAGAATATAAGCCATGTGAATTTGGAAAGAATGTGTAAATTTTGCTTTTGTTTTGAAATATCAAGTTGCTCGATTATGTTGTTCATCTCTTTTCTTTCTTTATTCAGTTTATTATCTGTTAATCTCTTTCTTTGAGAGTGGTGTATTGACGTCTCCTACTATTATTTTTCTTTGATTTCTTTTTTTATTATCAGTCACTTTATTGTGGGCTGCAAGAGGGGACTTGTTTTATAGCAATCCATAAATCAATTGTATCAGCACACATGAACAAGTGTTGCCATACCATTTTCAAAAAATTTTCTTTCTACTTGATTCCTTGGTATCAGTTTGCCTCCCCCCGGGCCCCTCCCTTCCCCCATGAAGCCTGAACTTATTACATATCATTAGTGTCCTTTTCATTTCTTATACCGTTCACTGTCTCTCTTCACCCACATTTCTGTTATCCATCCATCCTGAAAGGGTCATATATCCATCATTGTTATATATCCATCATTGTGATTGATTACTCCCTTTTCCATCTTCTCCACTCTCTCGGTTCTGCTACTCCTGCTACTGTTCTTAACAGATTTATCTGTTCTAAATTCTATGTGTTGAGAGCAGTTGTCTGTACTAATGCATGTAATCCAGTTTAGCAGGATTCATAAGGTAGAACTGAGGTCATGGTAGGGAAGGGAGGAAGCATTCAAGAACTGGAGGAATGTTGTGAATTTAGTCTGTGCTAAACTGTACCCTGGCTGAAACATCCCTTCCTTGTGACTATTCTCGTAGAGCGTGCCAAATTGTCTATTTGCTCCAACCCCGCTCATTTGCATCTATGTAATTGTTTCCTTTGGGTCTTTTGCTACCTGCTACCTTATTCCATCAACAGCTCATGATCTCCCAGGCTGGTGTGTTTCTTTCACGTGGGCTTTCTTACTTCCCTGCTAGATGTCTGCTTATTTACCTCCAAATTTTTAGGACCCCAGGGCTCTGTATCCTTTTGTAATCAGGTACCATCCACGTTCTTCACCATATTTGCTTATGTGCCCATTTTGTCTTCAGCAATAGTGTCAGAAAGATGAATATAACACAGTGCCAGACTATTAGAAATCAGTGTCCTTGCATTGAGGTAGGACTTGAGTAGAGGCCCTTAATCAGTCTGCTATTTTAATATTTAAAAAATATATATATACATTTAGACCCTTATTATTATAAATTAATAGATTTACATAGATATGCCTATATTTATACCTTTACAAATAGCATTAGTTTCCTTAGTTCTTTCTTCTATTTCCTTTTACTTTTCTCTTGTTCCACTATAGTATTTGTCTTTCATTGGCTCTCAGTAATTGTTCTGGGATACATTACAAACTCCACGGGGCATTTGACACCCTACTTGCCATTGCATGTAAATCCCTTTAATTGTCCCCTTGTCGTTGAGTTTGTTGTCTCTCCACTCCCTTTCCCTTACTTCCTCCTCTCCCATACCCCCACAGAAGCATCAGTCCTGTTGTTCCCTTGTTGTCCTGTTGCACCCTCCCCATGGGTGGACTAGTGCCTTGTTCCTACACCACCCTTATCTTCCCCAACACTTTTTAGTTGGATGCCATATGGATCCCCAGGTTGGGAATGACCCCTGTCATAGTGCTGGACTTTCACCCAGAATCTATGCCTTAAGAAGCTTATCCTGTATGCCCAATGTGCTTTCTAGGAACACCTAAGTGGATTTGTGTTGCACTTTTCCCTCTGTGCTTGGTAACCTTGCTTAGTATAATGTCCTCCAACTCTTCCCATGAGGTGAGTTCTTCACGTATTTGTCACTGATTGTAGGACTTTTGTAGTGTTCCATTGTCTGTGTATACCAGAGTATTTTAATCTACTCCTCAATTGATGGAAATTTAGGTGATTGCCAATTCCTTGCAATCATGGACTGTGCCATGACAAACATTGGAGAGCAGATAACTAGTCTTGGTCTGTTTCTTACTTCTTGAGTATATGCCCAATAGGGGCATTGCTAGATGATATGATAGTTCAATTTCCGTTTGTTTTAGGTATGGGCAGATTGATTTCCATAGTGGCTGCCATATTTATATAGCACCAGCAATTGAGAGTTCCTATCTGACTGCAACTCTTCTAGCATGTCTTGCTTACTGTTTTTTAATTTGAGCTATCTTTGTGGATATTAATTTGTATCTCATAGCTTTTTTAATTCCCATTTCCCTTATGACTAATGATCAAGAACATTGTATCATATGTTTGTTGGTTGTGTTAGTAGACACGCATATGGATATAAGGAAAGGGTTTATATACAAAAGGAATGTGACACTGAGAAGGCAGCCCAGCCCAATCCAGTTCAAAGTCATAAGCCCCATATTAACCCATATGACCGAAATCACTCTATAAAGTCTCCTTCTCACAAGTCACAGGCCAGTGGGTGCAGAATCCCGGCACTGGCAGGGGTCTCCCCACGGCTCCTTGCTTCCAGGGCTCAGGGTCCATCAACAGCATACAGTGGTGGTAGAAGCAACTCATTGCTGGCAGAGGTCTCCATATGGCTTCTCCAGCTTCAGAGGTCTGGCTCCATCAGGGCAAGGCCGTGTGGTCTCTCTGCCAGCTCCTCCAGGTTCTTAGACGCTGCCATTTGTCTTTTCCATGATTCATCGTCTCTCTAACTCCCAACAGCTGGGGAAGATATCTTCTCATCTTCACAAGGGAACTATCACGAGATTTCCCAGAAGCCTCAGAGAAAGCCATTCCCACATAGAGGCCTCATTGACTACTCAGTGGCTATCTCCAGATTAACAGGCTAGACTCCACCCCTATATTGCAATCACAAAATTAACATAAGCACATGACTGCCACATTGGTCATTCAGATTTTCACCCTAGTGAAACTTCTGTTCAGGACTTTTGCCACCTCCTCAGTGGGCTATTTGGAGGCTTATTGCAAGCTGGCAGAGTATTGTAGATTTTAGGAATAAGCCCTTTGTCTGATATATCATTGTTAAAAAATGTTTTAACATTTTAAGAGAGTCTGTGGACTCTCTTACTACCGCTTGGTGAAGTCCCTCAATGTACATGGTGTTTTATCTTCAGTATATCTCACTTATCAATTTGCCATCCCTCTGTGTTTGTGTCCATCCCTATTTCCAATAGCCCATGTATTCCCTGCACCAAAGTTCTTAGGTTTGCACCAATTCCTTTGTTTATGACCCTAAAATTTGAGGTATTACCTCAAAGTTTGTGATCCACCGTGATTTTAATCTTGTGCATGGAATGAGATGAAGATCTTGTTTCATTTTTCTGCAGGTAGGTTTTATTTTATTTCTCCAGCACCGCTTGTTGAAGAGGGGATTTATTTCCCTTTTGACACTATTGGAGCACTTTTCAGAGATCAATAGATTGTATGCTAATATATTTATATCTGTATTTTCTGTTCTGGTCTGTGTATCTGTTGTTATACCAGTACCATTCTTTCGACCACTGTGGCTGAAGAATAGGTGATAAAAGCAGGTAAAGCAAGCTCTCCAACTTTATCCTTCTTCTTGAGGTATTCTCTGCTAATTTGGGGATTCTTCCCTGTTCATATGAAGTTGGTAGTAGGGTTGTCAATTCCTTGAAGACAGATGTTGGTATTTGTATTTGGATAGTATTAAACTAATATAGTGCCTTGGGTAGGATTTATATTTTTACTATATTGAGTCTTCTGATCAACAAGCATGTGGTATACTTCAATTTGTGGGATTCAATTTTGGTTCTTGTAATAGTGTTCTGTAGTTTCTGTTGTACAAAACTCTTGTTTGTGTTTTTTTTGTTAGGTATATCTCTACATATTTTGATTTATACTTGGCTATTGTGAAGAGTACTACCTTTTTGATCTCATCTTCTGAGATCTTGTTCAATGTATATAGCAATCCTACAGACTTCTGCTTGTTGATCTTGTATCCTGCCACTCTTCTGTAGCCCTCACAATTCCATCACTTCTGTGGTGAACCTTTTGGGATTTTCTATATATAAAATGATATCATCTGGGAATAACTATAGTTTCACATCTTCTTTCTCCAGGTGAGGTCTGTTACCTTTTATTGTTAGCTAGAACTTCTGGTACAATGTTGAATAAGAGTGGGGATTAGGGCACATTCTTGTCTGGTCCCCTTTTCAGTGGAAATGTTTTTATTTTTTCCCATTGACTATTATGTTGGCTGTTGATTTATTTCATATATAACTTGTATTATATTGCGAAATTTCCCTGCCATTCTTATGTTCCTGAGTGTCTTAAACAGGAGGGGGTATCAGATATGGTTGAATGTTTTTTCTGTGTCTATTGAATTTTCATATGGTTCTTATCCTTTTTTTTTGTCGACGTAACGAATAATGTTGATGGACTTTTAAATGGTGAATCATCTGGCATCACTGGAATGAATCCCACTTGGTCATTATGAAGTATTCATTTTATATGCTTTTATATTCTTAGGATTTCTGCATTGATATTCATTAGAAATTTCGGTCTTTAGTTCTCAATTATTGTGAAATCCTTGCTTGTGTTAGTTATCAGTGTTATTTTACTTCATAGAAATATTTTGGGAGTTTGCTGTCCTTTTTATGCTTTAGAAAAGTTTGTGTAGCATTGGTGTCAGTTCTTCTGTGAATGCTTGGTAGAATTCTCCTGTGAGGCCATCTGGCCCATGGACTTTTTTTAGTTGGCACTTGATGAACTTATCTATTTCATCTATTGTTATGCATCTGTTGAGGTTCTTGACATCCATCTGGGTTAATCTAGGGAGATATTATTTTCCCAAGTATTTTTCCATGTCATCCAAATTGTTGAATTCATTGGAATACAGGTCTTCATAATAGTATGCAATTAACCTTTTAATTTCAGTAGGGTCTGTTGCAATTTCTCCTGTTTCACTCCTCATTCTGGCTATTAATATTTGTTTCTACCTTTCTTTTGCTAACTATTCCAACAGTCTCTTGATTCTGTTAATCCTTTCAAAGAACCAACTTTTTGCTGCATTGATTTTTTTGCATTTTTTCTTGTTCTCCCACTCTTTTATCTTTGCCCTGATTTTTATTATTTCTTTCCTTTTGCTATTTAGTAGGATTATTCTGTTTACATTACTATAATTACCAGAGATCCTCTAAGAGGGCATCAATCATAAGTCTCCCTTCCTTTTTCATGTGTTCATTTATCACTATTAAACTTATTCTTAGTCCATTGATGCATTGAGCATTGTATAATGCTCCATCTTATTCCTTGTTCTGACTTATACCTTAAGATCAATTTTGCCAGATTTGTGAATGCAACTCCTGCTTTTTTTGAATTGCCATTTGCTTGGTATATTTTTCACCAACCTTTAATTTACAGACAATTTTTGTCTGTGAGCTTGAGATGTATCTTTGGTAATCTGCAGATTGATAGGTTTTGTTTTCTAAATAAGTCTGCAATTTTCAGTTTTTAATGGGTGAGCTCAGACCATTAACATTTAGAGTTACTGCATTCATCTGTGAACTCTGATGTCATATTGTCCCTTTTATGCTGGGTGTTCACCTACTTCCCTTCTTGTCAGGGTGTTGGATGTGGGTGTGTATGTGTGTGTGTTTCATTCTTGCCTCTTTTTCATCGTTGAGGTAATTTTGGGGGGGGAGGGGCATCACTGCTCTCTGGTGGTGGGAGTAGGAGGCCCAGCCCCACTGCTGGAATTGAACCTCCATCCAAGTGGGTCACAGTTCTGCACACAACCACTACGCCACCGGGGCTCAACCCTCATTGAGCTAAATTTATCTTGGGGACAATTTTTGATGTGTTGGCCCCTATTTGGAATTGTTCTTGGTCAATGTTGTTCTGACAACAGAAATAATTATTTTGTAGACTTGAGTTCCTTTTAACATATTGAATTTTTTCTTGTTCTGGAAGTATTATTTCTCCACCTATCTTGAGAGTTTGGAAGGGTAGAGAATTCTTGGCCTGACTTTGATCTCTTTCAACTTATGGAAGATGTTATAGCACTCTCTTGTCTTTTTCATGGTTTCTGCTGAGAGGACTGAGCTTATTCTTCTGTGGCTACCTTTCTCGATGACTGAGTTTTTTTCCTTTGGCTGCTCTTGCTGATGTTTTCCCTTTCTCAAAGTTGGGCAGTTTAACTATGACGTGCCTTGGTGAATTTCTCCTGGTTGCCAGTCTAACTGGCGTTCTCTCGCTTCCTGAATGGTTGACTGATTCTCCTTCATTAACCTGTGGAATTTTTTCCCCAGGAAGTCCTTTATTCTCTTGGCAGTTCATTTTTTGTGCCTTTTCATGCTAATCCAATTATCCAAATGTTTTCCTCTTCATAGCATCAGACATTTTCTGCATTGCTTTCCTTATATTCTTTATGACTCCAAGCAACCATCTGAGTATTTCTGTGGTGGATTAATGTCTGTTTTTTCTATGCACACCATTATGTTCAGGACTTTCTTAGACATTGCACTTTGTTTGCTTTGCTTTTCGTTGAGGTTGTTGGGGCTGGTTGCTGTCTGCATGCCATTTTGGAGGAATTTGGCACCATTTTTGAGAGTCAAAGAACACTGGTCTCTCTTTTTGGGAGGCTCATAGAACTGCTTCTGTGGACTGCCTGTAGCCACTCTTCTGGAGGGGGTGAGGGGGTTAGGCTACCCTTATATCACATTGGGTGTTTCACTCTCTCAAATTTGATAGCTTTGCTGGATAGAAGAATTGTCCTTTTACTTCTGGAATATATGGCTTCCACGTCTTTCCTGCATGGTCTCTGCTGAGAGGTCTGAGCTTATTCTCATCTATTTACGTTCATCTATGACTGCTTTTTTCTCCAGTTGTCTCAGGATTCCCCACTTTTCCTTGAAGATGGATTATTTGACTGTTATATAGACTGACTAGGTGAGGGGAACGGTTAGTACTGTTAAAATATTTGATGTTCTCCTTGCTTCCTGGATGGTTATTGCCCCCTATGTGATATTGGAGACATTGTCTTCCACAGTTTCCCTTACTATATTAATTGTACACTTATTTGTTTCTTTCTGCTCTGGGAACAATTTGAGCTTGGCAGTAAGCTAGGTTTTGGGTTGAGTTTTGCAGCTCCAACAAATGCCAGCACATTTTATTATACATTATGAAATATCACATTTGTTAATATCACTGTCAGTCTAAAAAGTCTTTAGCAATTGATAAACTTTAAGGATCATAATGACAGATTTGTGTTTCCCCAAATTCGAATTTTCTCTTGAGGGCTTGAAATTTTTAATTGGCAGAAAAGATTGCTTCTCTTGAAGTACAGACTGATGCTGTTCATTTTTAAGTATATATCTGCCAAATATTCAAGCTTGAGTACTTAAAGTTTGCTGTCAGACATTCTTTTAAACAAAAACAAAATTCCATGAAAAAATGGCAAGTTCCATTTGCGATTTTAATACCATGCAGATGAATTCCTTGAGACAACTACTGTATGAGAAGGCTTCAATAAGTTCATAGAAAAATTGAATTGTTATTTTTCATATTTTCTCAAATTTTTGGAAAGCCTTAGCCATTATAAAATGTAGCATTCAGTGCATTATGCGTAACTTCAAACTTGCTCTTCAAAACTCTCAATTGCTCTTGGGTAGCAGATTTATCTGATGCAATACTTCTTTCAATTTCTTGACAGCTGCTTCCATGAACTTCATTGTAGATCCAAACAAGACAAAATCCTTGACAACACCAACCTTTTCCCCATTTATCACGAAGTTACCTATTGAACCAGTTGTGAGGATTTGGGTCCTGTTTACATTGAGTTGCAATCCATCTTGAAGGCTACAGTCCTTGATCTTCCTCAGCAAATGTTGTAAATTCTCTTCACTTTGAGCAAGTAAGATGTGTCATCTGCATGCCACAAGCTGTTGATAAACTTTCCTCCAATCCTGATGCTTTAATTCTCCGTCATATAGCCCAGTTTCTGTGATGATTTACTTGACATATAGAATGAAGAAATATGGTGAATGGATAGAGCCTTGATGCACACCTTTCCTGATATTAAATCTGCGCTGTTCACACAACTGCCTCTTGATCCATGTACATCTTCCAAATGAACCCAATACAGTGTTCTGGAATTCTCCTTCCGTTTAAGGTTACACACAGTTTACTGTGGTCTGCACAGTTGAATTCCTAGGCATAGTCACTGAAACACAAATAAACATCTCTCATGTATTCTCTGTTTGGAGCCGAGATCCATTCCACATCAGCAATGTTCAGTGTTCAGGGTAACAATTAATAACCCAGCCACATCAAAAGGAGCCAGCATGAAATATCTGTGTGATTTGTTGAAATGGAAGGTCTAATACACCGTGTTATGAAAATGAATTGAATTGCTGGAATCTTTGGTGTTTCCCCAAAGAAGTGCTAATTGAGTATGAAGATGAGGGAATTAAGCTTCTGTAGGAAAAGAGAGTGCCCAGAATCCTTCCAAAGAATACTGTTGTACTTTGCGTTGCTTAATTACCTATTAACTTTTGATATCTTCCTTCCACAGCTACATAAGACTGTCTTTTACCTCTTTTTTGGAAAGACACCTGGATTTTAAGTTTTTCTTCTCTATCATAGTATGTTTACAGAAAGAAGGAAAATGAACAGGTACAGACTGTTGCATTTTTCAAGACTTTAAGGTGTGATTAATATGGTTCTATTAAGCAGTTGGTTCAAATACATCTTAGCTTTCCTGGCAATATATTCACATCCACATGATAGTGTTTTGAATAATAATGATTTTTCCTGTTCTTTTATCTTGAAAATCTGTTGTCCAGTGTGTGGGTGTATATGTTCTGATGAGGATTTCCTGAATATCGGTCACCTTCCCTCTTCTTTTCCTTCACTGGCATCACAACTTTCTAGACATTCTTTAGAATAAATCAATCTTTATGCATTTGCCATTATCGTTCCCCTCCATAAATCAGTCTTGCCCACTTGGTAGTTAACATGATAGGGCCTCCAACTGCCCATAAACTGAAAATAGTGCTGTTTTTTTTTTTTTAACTTTTCTAAAGAACTCATCACCACCAGCTGTTTCTGGAGCACTATAGCCCCTGCAGTTTTGACAAGTGTTTCAGTTGAAACATCATTCATCCCACCCTTTTTTCCTCTTCTCTTCTTTGCTCCTGGCCACCTCCTACAGAGCTTCACCCAAGGCATTTATCCAGAGCACATCCGGCACAGGTTCATGGCTGAGTCTTATGTAATAAAAACCAGCTTCAAATAATTCATATCAATAAAATGATCTGTAAATCTTGTTCTTGCCCTGAACACATCAAGTGCTATTGTCATGAATACCACATGTTTGAGCTGCTTGACTGCACACACATTTTGAATCTGGACCCTTACTGATGCTCATCAGCTATGGAAGAGGTCTTGGTGAAACGGTGTTCAACAATTGGTATCGCCTGCACTGAGTTGTAAATTAGGTTCAATTCATAGAAATGAAAAAAAATTAGGAGGACTCTCTCATCTGCCTCGAGACCCTACTTATGGAGTAATAGATCTATTTATTTATATGGCACAAAATTTAGTCCATGAGCAGAAACGTGATTACAAAGTCTACCTTTATTTTTCCTGCAGCATCTAGGCATCATCATTAGATATCATTTTTAGAATGGTATTGCCATCCTGTAAATGTTACAGTAGAAAGGACAAAGGTCAGAACTCTCTTTTCATTCCAACTTTGGCATTTATAGAAGTATTAGTTATTGTACTGATAATTAATAACTATAAAACCTATATATACATCATAGTGAGATTTCAAAGAATACTTGGGCTAATCCTTTCAAAATTTTGAACTCAGTCTGGAATGTTATAAGTATTTAGTGGGTGTTTGTCTTTCCATTTCTAGTTTGTAAATGTAGCTATTTACTGTGGTCAAACAGGTAAAGAACTTTCTGAATCCTTATGAGAGATTTGAAAGAGCCACAAGAAGGTAGAAGATGAAGGCATAAAGTGAGCCGAGAACAGAATCTGAGGCATGTATCTGTGCTTCAGACAATCACCTTGGATAAGCATGGAATAATAACTTAAAGTCCTGATTGGATGCAGTTGAACTTGAACTGATGTCTGACTTTAAAGTTAAAATGTATCTCCTGATAATAAGAAATGCTTCAAACAGTGCAGGAGCCTATATGGGAACTGTGTCAATGAGCTCCCTTCACCAAAAATCTGAATGGATAAGTGAGAGAAAGGAAGTGGAAATAGAGATGATTTTCTAATTGAAGCAATAGGGATGTTGGTACCACTCTCTACATACAAGTGTACCTTGGGGTTGCTGAGGGTTTCATTCCAGATAATTTCAATATAGCAAAAAACACAATGAAGTAAATCATATAATTTCTTTGTTTACCAGTGCATATAAAAGTTATATTTACAGCATATTCTAGTTGACACTAGCTTAATGCCACGGTGAAATACTGAGAGGATTCAATATATGTGATAGAGACATGAAGTAGATATATACTTAAAAAATGACGCTCATAGACTAGTTTGACACAGGTTGCCACAAATCTTCCATTTGTAAGCAAAATGCAATACCTGCAAAGTACAATATAATCAGGTATGCCTATATTGCATGAGAATATTGCTATGTACAATGAACAGCATTTAACGTAACAAAGTCTTTAACATAATAAAGTCTGTGACATTGACAGGATGCAGTCTTCTTACTTTTCTGCCATTTGTTTTAGTGAAAGACTGAGCTTTCCATCTTAAGCAACTTGTTGACTTCTGAGGTTTTTTTTCTTTTTTCTTTTTCTTTACTGTATCTTCTTTATATATGGCAGGGGATGATATTAGCAGCTGTCAAGTTGATGCCCAATCCAGGACAACCCACGTACAAAAAAAGACTGCCCCTGTCCTGCATGATCTCGAGAATCAGTATGATTGAAGATGTTATGATCCATAGAATTTCCAATGGCTAAGTTTTGGAGATAAATTGTCAGGGTTTTCACTCTGATCTACTTTCTTCTGAAAACTCTCCTGACAAGTGTTCAGCATCATAATCATAGTACACAAGCATCTTTGGCTGCTCTTGAGGTGTATGAGCCAGAATGCAACCCTTGTTCTCCTATATGTGAGGTAAGAAATATTTCAGAAGAAATGTAAGTGGGCTATGTAATTGTTTTAAGTTTTAAAGATCTATGGGGAATAATAGTAAAACATAAAAAGGTTACTTTATATCTTTTGGAAAGCATGTATGATTATGGAATAAATTGCACAATCTTATTTGTCGTGATTGAACCATGGAATGAAAGGCATGCTACCTATTGGCTCCCAAGTTTCAGCAAGTTAAAAAAAGGGCATAGAGTCAGGGATGGGTTTGGGGCTCAAATTAAATCCTAGCTCCAACATCAGAACAATCAGCTCTTACATGATAGCCCTGCTTGATACTTACCTTCATGAAATGATCACTGTTAAGTATGTTACAGCAAAGGGTAGTGAAGAAAGCAGATGATGCACAACTACCAAAAGGAATAGTATCTGACGTCTTAAATGCTTGTATTTAAACAAGCAGGCATCTAAGTGCAGAGTCAATCAAGTCCACATGGAAGAAGCCCACCAGATTATGTGATCCAAAGATGACAATTGCAACATTTGAATATGGTGAAGAAAAAGGCATCAGAGAAAAAGTTATCAACTTCCAACTTGTGGAGGACTCAGGGGGTCAGTTGGAACCCAACACCATCTGTAGAGTATTGAGTAGGACTGAGAAGATCGTGTTAGCCATAGGCAGCGTCTCAGACAGCCTATCAGGCAGAGCCTATTGTAATCTTGATTAGACTGGATCAAACTTGATACTTGTCCAGTGTACCTGAATAGACAGGACCTGTATCTGTTCTGGGCAAAAATATCTCTTGGTGAACCAAGACAGAGATTATGATAATAATTGATACAAAGGGAAAAATGTGGAGGAGTTATAGGGAGGAAAAGGGGATTTAGGAAGCAAATAATGAAGGCAGTGTTGGGGAGTGAGCACTAGAAGGACTGTGATTGCACAACTCATTTTAAAGGTATTTTAGCCAAGGTGTGTGTGTGTGTGTGTGTGTGTATGTGTGTGTGTGTGTCCTTTTAGTACTGATGTGGTGATGACTATATTTCTTCTTGATATGATTGAACTATTGCATTTTGTGATATGTAAACTATATATGCATAAAACTACTTAAATAAAATTACTTTAGTTCTATTTAGTTCCCTGCATTCTTATAATAGTTTCACCAATCTCTTAAGTTCAGCAACTTGGAAGGCATATGCCACACACAAAGCAAAGAGGAGGCCTATTTCTCCTGCAGTGAATCTAATACAAGATAATTAAACAGAAATCATATTATTCTACTAACATTGAGGTTTTAGTCTTACAACACTATATGTTAAACAAGCTTTATTAACACTAGTAGAAAAATACTAGTATCAAAAAAAAAGAAATGTGTTTCCATCTTATAAAATATACTGGTAGTCATATATAAAGAGGAAAGATAGCAAAAAACATTTGTATTTACTAAAAATGTACATAGAAATTTTTCAAAATTTAGAAAAAATAAAGATGAATGTTCTAGGCATTAGTAAGATGAAGAATGTAAAAGTTATAAAATAAGAATAACATCATTAATCTCACAAGCAAGTAAATTTTCCCAAAGATAATTAAAAATTCCCACAACTGCACCAATTATAAGCATCATGATAAATATTGAAATAATTGTAAAATGGTTGCAACAATATAGAGTTGCTAGAAATTCAAGCTCTTTTAAAAAGAGCACTTGGCATAATAAGTTGTATCATTGTTAACAGTAATTAAAAGTTGACTTAAAGCAGATAATATAAAAAGGTTACTTATGTTTTATTAACTATGTATAAGCAGTTGGCTGTGTGAATTACACCAAGTTATTATGTTTTATTAACTATGTATAAGCAGTTGGCTGTGTGAATTACACCAAGTTATAGATAATATTACAAAAATTGGAATTCCAGAAAAGTAATTTTGTTCATACAGTACTTGTATATAATCTAAGAGATATTATTTATACAGAATTAGAGGATACTGCATGAAAAGTGTGAATCAGGCTTGAATTCTTTCACCAGACCCAGTCTGTATGCTGGGCAAATAATAGGAGAAGCTGGACTATGTGTTGAAGAATGAAATATCAAAATTGCGGGTAGGCTCATTAACAACCGGTATATAAGATGGCACAATTTACCTTGCTGGGTTTTCTAGAGAAGCACAACCAGTGGGGACATAGATAGACAGATAGATGATAGAATGCATATATATTTGTTGTTGTTAGGTGCCATCAGATGCTAACTGAAAATTTCTGACTTATGTAGCTTCCAGGGACTGATGAATTCGAGATTGACAGGCCACACTAGGCTTCTGGCCTCAGAAGCTGATGAAAACAAGGTTGGCATGAAAGATGGCAAGCTGCTGACAACTCCTGACATGGGCAGATCAGATGTAAGTTTCTGGTGCAGGTGTGAATGAATCTTAGGTCAGCAGTCAAGATGGCAGGCTACTGACCATTGCTGGGATGAGCTGGCAACAGACTAGGTCACTGGAACAGAGAACTACAGTTCATTCAGATAACCCATCAGATGCAGGATTTAGACTTGGCAAAAAGCAAGGAAGATCTTCCACTGTATTTACTTACATTGAAAGCAGCCCACATCCCCAAATAGAGCTCATCAGAAGAGACAAGTATGTCTTAACTCCCAAACTACTGAGAATAATGGCCCAGTCATATCGACACAAAGCATTATCATAGTTTAAAAATATATAATTCTCAAGGATTATTTTTCCACCAGCAAGGTTTCTGTAGCACTCATTTATTGGAAGCTAGCCACACCTCTGAGGAAACTTCCTTTCAAATGATTGACTGCTCATGGCAGATCTCTTGGCAAGAGTGATTTCATGAATGTTGACCATGTCTTAATTGCCAAACCACTGAGTTGGCAAGAACTTTGTAAAGCAAGAACTTTGAAAAAGATGGTCAAAAAAGAGCCCAGAATATAGGATGAATCTATTTCCTGGGAAACATTATTGTTAAAGTATCTTCTATGTTCAATATAATATTGTTCAAATATTAGTCACAGCCACTCAGAAATCAAACTTGCATCTGAATGCTTTGGGGATCATGTTTATGAAGTGAGTGCGAATTTATAGAATGAAGAAGTTGTATATAGCAATTTCAAACTAATTACTGAGGATGTTCACGGTGGAAAACACACAAACAAAAACCACTAGCTAATAAGTTTCCATAGCCTATATCTTACTTATGGCAAAGTGTACTCTATGGTCAAAAGTATGCAGATGATGATTAAAACATGTTGATGTCAAGGCTATTTGGTGACTATTTGCTTCATCTGTTTAGTGCTGGATTTGCTTAGAAAAATAAATACAGCAATCAGACTCAGATGATTTTTGTGGTCATATAAATAAGTCTGCTAAATTTAAGAGATGTTAGCATCATTATAATAATTTGAAAGAAGTAGTCAATAAATTTACTTTACACAGCAGTGAGGAAAACAGAGAAAAGGCTTGCCAATCTATTCAGCCACCTCAATATATGCTTTTTAGACCAGGAAAAATGCTGAGTGACCCCGAGTTTGAATTGGGAAAACACAGAGATTCATGCTGAAAAAAAATAATTCTGAAAAAGTTGCTGAGGATGAGATAGACTCTGAAATTGAAAGAACTGATAGATATGAGGCACCAATTCCACAATTTGTTTGCAATGTCTCACTTTTAACTGTGACAAATATCAGGTGTTTTATCTAAAAATTAATATGATGATGAGAAACACTGACTTAACCAGGGACACGTCTATCTTAGGGCTTTGTAAGTATAGAAAAAGGCACGAAGGGCATTTTATGCATTAGATGGTTACCAGATTCGACTTTTTTTTCATTTATCATAATGTAACTTTTGCAAGTACTCTATAAATTCTCCCCTCATTTACATTTAAGGAAATAGACATAGAGAAGTGACATGTCTTTCCCAAGATAACAAAACAGAAACAATTCAGACCAGGCTTCTTTTTCTGACCTTGGATGTCAGATAAGTATGCCAATAATTTATAGGGAAAGATCCAAGCAGACTGGCTGCTGATATGAAGCAGGTTGCTGATAGGAGCAGCGTTTCTCTCTTAAGTCCACCCTTCATTCATTTATCACAAGCATTGAAGTCACAAGCACTGTGTACAATGTGAGGAGTTCCTGTGGCTGAATTGTCTTGTGCTACTAATGCCAGTGGGGTTGAACCAGCTATAAACCCTTGGGAGAAAACTGAGCTATCTGTTCCTGCAAAGATGTACAGTCTGGAAAAGCGCAAAAGAGTTCTACTCCACAAGTTGAAATCAATGCAATAGCAACGAGTATGTGGAACTCATTGAATATAAGGCTCAACAAAAATATGGAGTTCATATTATAGTAGAGAAGATAAACATCAAAGAAATAATGATATTGCTTCAGGTCTGATAACTGCTACAAATAAATGTGCTGTGAAGAATAGCCAACTCTGGGATGGTATGCACATTTTTATGAGTTAAATTATTTTTTACAGAGTACCGCAATGATTCTTGAACGATTTCCCAGCAGAGCTATATAGAGATACTTTCTTACTAAAATGTAGTAGCTATGATACTCTTTTCCAATTTGCAGAAATAAATGTTATGAATGGATAAAATTATCTCACTTCTAGTTTTCACTCCCATAATATAATTTTAATCATGGCACTATTTCTTTGTGTTGCCAGATGGAATGAATGAACAAGATGCAAATGAATATTAATAAAAATTTAAATAAAGCATCATATTTATGTGTTAATCCAGGATGATGAGAAACAAATCCAGAGATATTCAAATGCATATGAGAGCTTTATATCAAAGATCAATTGTATATTAAGAACACACCCCAACCCAGTCCAGATCAAGTCCATAAGTCAGAAATTAACCCATATGTCTAACTATCATCAATAAATTCCTCTTCAAACTCATGTAGCCATTCACAAGGATAGTGAATGAAGGAAGAGCAGTCTGGAGGGTGAGATGTTTTGTTGATCCAATGGTGGTGGACACATGTCCATAGCTCTGGCTGCCATCAGCATGGCTCCAGAGGGCCTGTCAACTGGATGGTGAAGCAGAGTGAGAGTACATCCTACTTTCAGAGAGGAAGAGAGGATATTCTCAAAATCCCCATAAGAAAATCACACCCCCAGCATCACTCTTAACATCCTCGAGTTGTCACAAGATTATGTAGCTACCACTTAATTTTTTTGGAAATTTTATTTTTGTCATCATCAGTGTTTTGTTTTGTAGGTCCATGTGCATAAGCACAAAAGATATGGCATTCTGGAAAATATAGTAAGAAACAATATGAGAAAACTTTAAAAAGTGTTTTACAGAAAAGGAATGGGATAAACTGTGCTAGCATTTGTCAATCACTTTGTTTATGGTCTAATTATATTTCTGGTACCTAACTTGTCCTGTACAGTATCTATGGCAGTTACATAATCTCCTATCAACTTCAGTGAAGGGGTTGAGTCTAGCCTGTCAACCAGGTCATAGACAATGATGCCTCTCTGTGGGCTGATCTTCTACTGAGGAGTCTGGGAACTCCTGTTTTCTTCCCTGGAGGTGGGACACACTTTGCTACACATTCTTGTTGACAAGCCATATGGAGATATGCCAAAGCCATGGAGCTGGAGGAGTGGCATGGAGACCTACACCAGTACTGAGGTGTTTTCACCACTACTGCACCCACAAGACTTTCCACCCACTGCCCTGTGATCTTCCTGCATTAGGCATCACAGCATGTGTTGTGTGAGTCTGAAGAGGAACTTATAGATGGACTATTATCAGACTTAGGTAATTGATCTGAACTGGACCAGGATCTTCTCTTAATAAGCAGTTAGTCTTTGAAATAAAGCTCTTTCTTAAACATTGAAGTGTCCCTGGATTTTTTTCTCTAGTTGCTCCAGATAAACACAGTATACAGTGCAGCAGAGATCAACATCAATCCTATTTGCTAGTGAAAAAAAATGAGATAAAGATTTAGAAGTTTGACTCAGGTCATGCCACCACCATGTAGCAGAGAGTTTGAGACCATGAATTCTGACTCAGAAATTGCCCATTAAATTATTGACTTCTACTTTTAAAGCTCAGATTTAGAATTGCACAAACTAATACTGGACTAATGCTTTCATGTGTTTGCATAAGCAGTGGATTGTCCATATCTCTGTTATATCTACATTCCAAAATAATTTCTTCAGAAAAACTTGCTCACTCAGCCTCTTCATCCTGCTCTTTCTTGTGAAAACAATTAAACTTGTTTTTCTCTATTTTGTGCTTTTTTTTCATTTCACACTCACTATGTATATGTGACATTATCTTTAAACCAACGCTTTTTCAGTCACACCTTTGCTCCTGGAGTCATCTTTCAGTTGTTCCTCTGCCCAGCCTAGAGTCCTGCCTTCTCAGGCTTCAGAATGCCCACATGGACCTCTTAACTCCAAGAACATTTAGGATAGACCTACTCAGGTCAAATTATTCTTAAGTTTTTTTTCAAACTGAGGTATACTCCAAGATATACGTAGCATGGGTGGTTTATGGGCATTGATTTCCATATTACTGGTGCCTAAAATTGATCTGCCCAAAAATACTTCTTGGGGGTAATTTTTTCTTTTGAACTTCCCCTTCATAATACCTTCTCATGTTTTAGAATAGAAAAACATTCAGTTGCCTCAATTCTAAATCTGACAACCTGTGAAGAGCTTTACTGACTCCTTTCAATAATAATTAAAACCAGAATAATTTAAAACATGTATAACATTGTAATCACTTGGATAGGCAAATATTAATTTAAATTCTCAGAGCATATGTTTATCAAAGTTATATGTGATGAGGTGACAATAAAATGGAAGGAAAATATAAGCTTTAACAGTAAAGGAGACTGATAAAATTCTTATTTATAAAGAGCAGGTTTAGTATCCAATAGCTATGGCATTTAGATCCCATCAAATATATTTAGAGGTAGATATTTATTTTCAGCTATCAACATTTAAAACACATCAGAATAATTACTTAATTATTAAGGAAACAGCAAAAACATCTAATTATATATCACAGTGTGTGGAATTTAACATAATGGAAGGAGTACATGTGAATACATTTTGAGGAAAGCTGCTCTATTGGAAATCTCTCATTTCACAATCCACTAACTCACCAGATCATACTACATTGCAACATACCTCAAAATACCACACCAGAAATACCATATAACATAAATTAAGTGCATTAGTCACTCAAGATGCTCTATTTGTTAAGACTCAGCTCATACTTCATATTTTAGAGCACCTCTGACTACCCTTTAACGCAGTAATGTGTGTTTCCAGAAGCTATAAGACATGCATCCCTCACAGAGGTTTTAGCCTTGTATTTTACTATCCCGCTCCGCTCTATAAGATGGAATTGACTTGATGGCAGGGAGTGTGGCGCTCCTCTCTTTAGGTGTTTTGAAGGTACAGTGAATGACATGTCAGGTTGCTAACTGCAAAGCCAGCAGGCATTTCATGGGGTAAAGATGAGGTTTTAGTCTCATGAGTAAAGATGAGTAAAGATGAGGTTTTAGTCTCATGAGTATAGGGATTAAGAAAATGTTCTCATATTGTGGTGATGACTATACAATTATTCTTTACATAATTAGACTATTTAATTGCATAGTTTGTGACTTATATATAGTTGTGACTTATCAATAAAACTGATTTTAAAAAGAACTCACTTTGGAAATCAACAGCAGCAATTTCTCCATGTCCTAGAGGCTTTCTGTGGGTCAAAATCAACTCAATGTCAGTGAGTTTGGCCTGTTTGACTGCTCTTCTCTTTGACTCCTTGAAAATCAAGGTGTGCCACTTATGTCTATCTTGGTGTATTAGTATGTTTGGCATGGCAAATGTCTACATAAATATAGGTGAAGATGTTTATTTGACCAACTAATGCAAGAAAAAACATTTTCATGCATAGACAAAGATTTGAATCTCTTTTCTTGCAAGGTCCCTAGGCCAGAGTTGGCCAGTTGAAAACCTAGCTGAATTATTTTCCTGGTTATATAGGAATGGAGGAGTCGCCACCATCTCCACTCCAAGGAGCTCCATTGATATGAATTTTGAGGTAAATGTGTAATTTTTAAAATAACTTTATGGGAAGAAGAAAAGGAAAGTCATAAAACCCATATGACTCAATCCTCAATCAACCCAC
>PVJH01022351.1:0-12500 GCA_004026705.1 Nesogale talazaci | reverse complement strand
TGGGCCATGGAGAGAAAGTCCTTTGGGTCCCGTGGTGGTGGAAGCCTCCTCAGGCCTCTGGCTACCATCAGCATGGCTCCATCTGACTTGTCAACAGGAAGGCAAAGCAGAGAGTGATCTGCCTCCAAGGAGGAAAATCTCAGAATTTTCATGATAAGACATCGGTGAAGCTGTGTCCTGATTGGCAAGTTGGACTCCATCCCTACAATCTATTTACCAAGTTGATATAAAATTATGTAACTACCACAGGCATACACATAATATAGCAAGCATGCAACAATGAGTCAGACGCTTGTTCTAGTATATCCCTAAGATAGCTTGATCTAGCCCCTGCACCCTCCCCCAGGGAACAATATTTAATCAGTTTCAGAAGAAGATCAGAAGGGAATTTGCTACACTTTATGCTTGTATGGGAAATAGAATCTGTTTAGTCTTATCTACAGGTAAACTCCAGGCACAGTGAATACCCAGACATAGGTATGAAACATCTTTTATGACAACTCTTTTATGGAGGGTTATTGGAGGGACTGGATTTAGTCATAAGGATGTTTATTTATTACTCATCATTATTTATTTATTTATTTCTCATCATTATTAGGGTTTTCTTCACCAGAGTCAGGTTCCTAAACTGTAATTATAAGCATAGAGAATTTGGTCATTTACATTCACATCCATTCATTCCATATATAAAGTTTCCTACACTACATTGGTTAATATACACACACACACATATATACATACACACACACACACACATATATATATATATATATATATATATATATGGACAGTTGAATCAAGGAGTTTTTTCCTAAGACAGCAATGTTCCTATTTATTCTTTGGAAGTAGAAAAGCGTGTTCTACAAAAATTTATTGAGAAACCTTATCCGGATAGCCCTCGTCTTGCCTCTTCAGATTTCTTTTTGTTCCTCAAATTTGAAGAATATTTCTTAAAAACACAATTTGAAATATTACTCAAAAATATTAAAACTGCCTTATTGATGTGTTGTAAATCAAAGACAACAGACTTGTTAGGGAAAAGGTTATAACCTTTTACCATGAAAATGTTGTTTTCAGAAATGTATAGGTGAAGATGGAGGAGATGGTGAGAAATAATACATTAGAATTTTTATATTTTTATTTTTAAAATGCTTCTATGATTTGTACCTCTACTTTTCAAATACCCTAATAAGTTAAGATTTTAATGAGCATTACTTCATAATTCATTGCAATAAGATCTCCACAACTTATTTCTCTCTCTCTCTCTCTCTCTCTCTCTTTGTGAGTTAGTCCGGGTAGACTAGAGGAACAAATTCAAGTACACATATATGGATATAAGCAATGGGTTTATATTCCAGAAGAACAGGACATTGAGAAAACATCCCAGCCCAGTCCAGCTCAAAGTCACAAGTCCGATATTAACCCATATGCCCAAAATCAGTCTATAAAGTCTCCCTCTGACTCACGAAGTCACAGGTCAGTGGGTACAGAGTCCCGGCACTGACAGGGGTCTTCCCATGGCTCCTCTCTTCCAGGGCTCAGGGTCCATCAATAGCATCCCGTGGTGGCAGAAGCAACTCATCGCTGGCAGAGGCCTCCATGTGGCTGCCCCAGCCTCAGAGGTCCGGCTCCATCAAGGCAAAGCCATGTGGTCTCTCCACCGGCTACCGCAGCCTCTCAGACGCCACCATTCTGTGTTGCCTGTGGTTAATCATCTCTGAAACTAACTCCCAACAAATGCGGAAGATAGCTTCTCATCTTCATGAGGGAAATATTGCGAGATTTCCCAGGAGTCTCAGGAGGAAGCCATGCCCACCTAGAGGCCTCATTGGCTACTCAATGGCTTTCTCCTGATTAACAGGCCAGACTCCACCTCTACATTTCAATTATAAAATTAGCATAAGCACATGACTACCACTTTCTCTCTCTCTCTCTCTCTCACACACACACACACACACACACACTGTCAGAATTATCTACAGAGAAAAAGGAAAAATAACTTGTTACTTTTTGACTATGGGACTTTGATGAACTGAGCTTTCAAAACCTACTTTGAATTATCACTTATATGGAAATTAAATATGTGGCATTTATAATGATTATATAAATTTACAAATGTAAAGCATTTATTTCACACAATTTCTAACACATAGTAACTGATCTAATGAATGCTAGTCTTCTCTTTTCACCCTACAGACTGTGAGAGTGGGGAAACTGTGTAGAGAATGACTATATTCCCAGGTGTAGCTAAACGTTCCTTTCATGAGTTTACAAATTACTAACTGTGAAAATAATAGAAATTACAACAACTGTCTCTATGTTTATAGACATGAATTTGGTAGTAAATATTCTCTTTGTACCTCATTCTGCATATGCTGTATATTCTTCAATAGTGCTTTATAACTGAAACATTCATTGTAAGAATAAATCATTTTTAAGTTATATTTAGACTATAACTATTATGCTTCTCTGGAAAATTCAGATAGTTTGCTTTTTAAAATTGCATTTACATGTGTTTTATGAACTCAATTTCTTCTTAAACCAAGTCTATATATAGTTCAGGAAAATAAAAGTAATAGTATCAGTATGGCTATGTAGAAAGAAAAATAGGGCTGAGCTCCAATGGTGTAAGTGGTTGAGTGCGGGACTGCGGCCCACGGGCTGGGTGGTTCAAACCCAGCAGTGGATCTTAGGAGCAGCACTGGGTAGCGCCCACGACCACCAGAGGCAGTGATGGCCCCACCCCACCCCCCCCAAAAAAAAGAAAAATTGTCAAAAAAAAGTTAGATGTCTACAGGAATACCTAATTTTATCACAATTTGCAGATATCTTTCTTTTTTGACAATTAAAGTTTTGTGATAGTACTACATTTAACAAGGCTATTTATGGTGCAATTAACCCACAAAGTGAACATGGACTCAATCTCTGTCTATACATCACATGTTTGAAATTCTTTTTTTAATCATTTTATTGGGAGCACTTGCAGACATTATAAGAATCCAAAATTCGGCTGAGCCCCGGTGGCGTAGTGGTTGTGCACAGTGACTGCGGCCCACTGGGATGGAGGTTCAATTCCGGCTTCCAGGAGCAAAGGCTGGGCCTCCTACTCCCACCACCTGAGGGCAGTGATGCCTTAATAATTAAAAAAAAAAAAAAAAGAATCCAAAATTCAAGATTGTTGGGAAGATGTCCAGTGGGTAACACATACTAGAGGACTTGGTAAATGTTATAAGAGGGAAATGTTGTAAGAGGAAATGCTGTAAGAGGGAAATTCAACACTGCAGTTTTGCAGGAGAGGCATCATAAAGGTAAGCAGGCACAGCTCCACAAGGTTTTACGGGGCTGGGGGCTTTGGGCTTTCCACAATGGAGGCCAACTAATGTTTGACCTTAGCCCTGCCACTGACTGGGTCAGAGTCAGGAGCCAGCACCGGGACTTTATACACAGTCACAGTTTGCCACTGGCTGGGGCCAGGATTAAACCCTTGCAGAAATTGGGACTCAGCTATATGGTTACTTTGTTTCCCTCTCTTCACTCTCTACTCCCACAATCTCAGCGGGTTTAGTTTTTTGATTCTTTTCCTCTCTTTTCCCCTTTCATTTTCTCTCACACCCAATTGTGGCCCTCCAGACCACTCTGCTTAGCCTAGGACATTTATGCCTGCACTTGACCCAGCAAGGAGAGCATCACCCTGTGTAGTGTAGCCCGAGGCTGGGGAAGTCACTTGCCAATCACCAGGGGATATTCCACCCAACTTCTTCCCAGGGAATTCCTACCTATGTGGCTGGGGTAGTCCTATCTGTTCACTGTGGTCCCATGTGACTGAGGGAACTTTCCAGCCTAAGGTAGCTCAGTCAACACTCATTAACATTCCAAACTGCTGTGGGAGACTCTGCCCAAACTCTTCAACAATCTACTTGACCAGGAAAATTCCACCCACCATTTGCAGTGCTCTCCACCAAAGCAGTCGACCACCAGCCTTCTGTAGTACTCTCCCTACCGTGTACACCTCTGCATGCCCTCTGCAATACCCCAGGCTGCCTGTGGGCCACATCATTACAGCTTCTTGTGAGATCATTCAGTACAGCACCATCCTCAAGAATCTACCACAACCCAACCAATGTCCCCTAGGAGGACCATCCAACTTGCCCTCCCTATAACAGCAAACTTGTTGACAAGGGTCAGAATGAAGCCACAGGAGGATAAAGTGGTAGGCCAATACCACAGTGAAGTTAGCCACAGGCAGTTTGAAGCAGCATTCCTATGAATCTCCCAAAGAGAGTCAGTGCTTTTTGAATCTTTGGAAAATGGTACCTGACTCCTCAAAAAGAACACACCGCAAAGAGCCATCAGCCCCAATGACCTCGAAGAAAATAATAGGATCAAAAAAAAAAAAAAGGCAACAACAGAAGATGTCCTGAACTTAACAACATGTATAGAAGGAGCAGACATTGATCTGCTACAGAAATAAATTTTCAGGATATGATGGAAACAATAAGGAAAAGGAGAAATGATAAAGAGGACAAAGCCCATATACCAAAGGTAAATACAAGAGCTTAGGGACAATATAACATAAACCAATAGTTGACTCATGAATTCTCAAATCAAAGCAGAAAACCACACCAGTAATCTAGGGGATAGCCAAGCAGATTTGAACAAACGTCAACTAAGTTCTAATAAGATCAACAGAGAAGCTGAAGAAAATCTAAGAACTTTGTTTGATGGGATAAAGAGGAACAACATCAGAATAATTGGAATCCTGGAATAAGACATAACAAAAAATCAGCTGCAAAAATAATGAGACAATTGTTGGAGGAAAACTTCCCCAACTTAATGAATGAAAACTTGACAGCCATTCATGAGACTGAAATAACACCAGCTAGACTGAATCCCAAGAAGTCTCCAAGGCACATAATAGCTAAACTATCTAAGTTCGAGGAAAAGGAGGAAATCATGATAGAATCTTGGGAAAAACAGAAAATCACATATAAAGTTTCTCAAATAAGAATATGCTCAGACTTATCAGTGAACACCATGAAGATGAGGAAAGAGTGGACTAATATATTCCAAAAATTGGAGGAAAATAATGCAAACTCAGAAATATTCTACTCAGCCAAAAAAAATACCTATCAAGGTAGATGGAGAAATAAGAGACTTCCTAGACAAGAAAAACTCAAAGAATTTGTTAGAAGAAACCCAGCCCTACACAAGATACTTGCTGATATAGTATGGTCAAAACAGCACACACCAAGCAAAAATAAGAGACAGCCACATAGAGCAATCTCACCCAGATGGCAACAATGTGAAAAGAATCCCCAAAATTGCATTGGCTTAAAGGTAGAAAAAAGTCAACACACACACACACACACACACACGCACACATGCATGCACGCATGCACACACACAATACCCTGATCAGAAAGGGACATAGAAAAAAACCCAAAACAAAAGGTGAAGATGACATCACAGAGTCCACAGAAGAATGTAATAACCCTGAATGTCAATGGATTGAACTCAGGCATTAAAAGACTGAGTCTAGCAAATAGCCTGGGAATCTGCTTCCTATAGGAGGCACATCTCAAGACTATAGACAAAAATAGGCTGAGAATCAAAGACTGGAGAAAGGCATACCAAGCAAACAGCAATTGAAAAAAAAAAAAAGCAGTGGTTGCAATCCTAATCCTAATCCTAAATTTGACCTTAAAGAGCAAACGATAAAAAGAAATGAGGGACACTGTAATGCTTAAGAGAATGGTAAACAGTGAACCAAGAAGCATGTTGAACATATATTTCCTTAATGAGAGATCCACTGAATACCTCAACCAAACACTCCAAAAGATTCAAACAGAAATCACATCTGTGGCAGTCATGTACTAATGTTAATTTTATGATTGAAATGTAGGGGTGGAGTCTAGCCTGTTAATTTGGAGATAGCCATTGAGTAGTCAATGAGGCCTTTATGTGGGCCTGGCTTTCTCCTGAGACTTCTGGGAAATCTCACAATATTTCCCTCCTGAAGATGAGAAGCTATCTTTCCCAGTTGTTAGAATTTAGTCTCAGAGGTGATGAGTCACGGAAAAGACAAGATGGCAGCGTCCGAGAAGCTGGAGGAGCTGGCGGAGAGAACACATGGCTTTGCCCTGATGGAGCCAGACCTCTGAAGCTGGAGTGGCATGCTGATGATGGACCCTGAGCCCTGGAAGCGAGGAACCATGGGGAGACCCCTGCCAGCGCCAGAATTCTGCACCCACTGACCTGTGACTTAGTGAGTCAGAAGGAGACTTTATAGACTGGTTTTGGGCATATGGGTTAATATCAGACTTATGACTTTGTACTGGACTGGATTGGGATGCCTTCTTAGTGTCACATTCCTTTTGTATATAAACCCTTTCCTTATATCTATATGCGTGTCTATGACATTTGTTCCTCTAGTCCACCCAGACTAACACATTATGGTACCTCAGGAGTGAGGTACTAGAGGAACAAATCATAAGATGGAAAGTAGAAGCTTGTTTGACTTGTGCCTTCTGGTATTTTTACTTCTTTGGCTAGACAGAAGTCAGATATGTCCTGAAAGTTTACTGAGTTATTTTCTGGAAAAATGTGGGAAGGTAAAGTTTTGATTACTTTGTTTGGATGCTGTCTTTGGTTATTCCTTTATAAAATGGGGATTCTGCTCAAGGATAATGGTTAAGAAGGTCAGAATGCCGGACCGAAAACAGGGATCTGTTTGGATGCCTTTAGAGACTTAATTCAATGTTTTTGTGTAAACAGTAGTTTAGATAAGGATATAGATAAGCATAATAAGTATTCACCTTGACTGTTTTAAGAATTAAATTTGATTTCTGACTATACAACTTATACTGATTTCTTATGCTTATTATTATAACTCTAAGGATGCATAGAAATGTTTATTGGGAAGTATGGAAAGAGTTTGCAAATCCAGTTACCTCAAGCCAAGCATTGACCTCTACAGGGTTTAGAACTTAGCGTCAAAGACATCCCTAAAAAGATTAACCCCACCTTGTGCTTAAATGGGGTTAGGCCACACGTGGAAAGACTTCTCTGAAGAAAGTAGCCCACCCAGTCTTTCGGAGTACTCAGAATACTTGTAGTCTGAGAGAAGGTCAGACTGACCGATAAAGAAGAATAGAGTCTATTTCTTTGGAAAATCCTGATTAGTGGTAATCTTCAGAAGGGAAGGAATCTGGAACCATGAAAATAAATCCCTCTGGGTCTGAATGTTAAAGGAAACTTGTGGCAGGCTGAAATGCTTGTTAGGTGACCACCCAGATTTACTGCTTATTGGTGAAAGCAGGAGAAATGCGGCAGTAAAGAGCAGGGTTGACTTTGGCCACTGACACCCGGGGACTTGGTTCAGAGGAAATAGAGGAGACGAGAGTGGGTTGACTGGTCTGAAGTCCGTGACCTAGCATGAGAGAGCTAGGCATGTTGAGAATTTGTTGGGACCTTGGTCTAAAGGAAGGTGACCAATGGCTACCCTGGTCGGCTAAGTGGAAAAGGCCCCATTGTGTTGACCAGAACCTGACCAGAGGAAGAGCTGCGATTTAAGTCTATGAACTGGTGCATATCATTGTTGATTTATGGATGGCCTGTCCTGATTTGCCTTTGCTAATGGATGCACACTTCATGAGTTTCCAACTAGAATGAAGATTCTTCCTGTTGAAAGATATGATTGTTTCCTCAGAGCACTGGGATGGTATAAGTGGGCAATATAGAAATTAGATACCCAAGATGGGGGAATAAAGGCATGAGGTGGTTGGCTTGCAAACTCTTATAGGTGGTAGAATATATACTCATAAGATTAGAGGATCAAAGTGTAAATGTTTTGTAACTACAGTTGTAAGGCACAGGATATCTTTTGTTCACTTATAGAATGTTATTTTTAAATGATGGTGACACGTGGAATTTTATACATTTTAGTTTTATCCTGTTAGGTATAGATACAATTTTATTGTTTATTTGAAGGTTACATATGGTCACAGAATTATGTGAAAGTATAAAATTAACAAGGGGTGGTCAGTGGCAGTCCTGTGCTTATGTTAATTTTATTATTGAAATGTAGGTGTGGAGTCTAACCTGTTAATCTGGAGATAGCCTTTGAGTAGCCAATGAGGCCTCTATGTGGACATTGCTTTCTCCTGAGACTTCTGGGAACTCTCAAGATATTTTCCTTGTGAAGATAAGAAGCTATTGTCCCCAGTTGTTGGGAGTTACTCTCAGAGGCGATGGTTCACGGAAAAGACAAGATGGCAGCGTCCGAGAAGCTGGAGGAGCTGGCGGAGAGAACACATGGCTTTGCCCTGATGGAGCCAGACCTCTGAAGTTGGAGTGGCATGCTGATGATGGACCCTGAGCCCTGGAAGCGAGGAACCATGGGGAGACCCCTGCCAGCGCCAGAATTCTGCACCCACTGACCTGTGACTTCGTGAGTCAGAAAGAGACTTTGTAGACTGATTTTGGGCATATGGGTTAATATCAGACTTATGACTTTGTAATGGACTGGGTTGAGATGCCTTCTTAGTGTCACATTCCTTTTGTATATAAACCCTTTCCTCATATTCATATGCATGTCTATGAACTTTGTTCCTCTAGTTTACCCAGACTAACACAACATCTTCAGCAATTATAGTGTTTAACTTCAATACACTACTAACTGAGAAAGATCACAGGGAAAGAAACTCAAAAAGAAGCTAGAGATCCAAACACTACAATTAGACAATTTAACCTGATAGATATTCACAGAGCTTTTCATCCCAAACCAAAAAATTCACCTTCATTTCAAGCTCACATGGCACTTATTCAAAGATAGACCACATGCAGAGGCTTAAGGTGAAGCTACATCGATTTAAGGACATTGAGATAATACAGACCTCTCTCTTAGATCACTGTACCATAAGGTTGGAAACCAGTGAAATGAAGATGAAGAGATCAAGAGCAATCAATTGACGATGAATAACTCCTTGTAGCAAAAGGCGTGCATACTGGCCCAGTTTAGAAATGAAATTAGGAAATTTCTAGAAAACAATGAGAATGAAAACATGATATACCAAAGCTTATGGGACACAGCAAATGCCATTATCAGAGGACGTTTCATAGTAATACATACACCCAAGAAAAAGGAAAACAGACTTATGCTTGATATGCTGACAAAAACTGATCAACTGATGAATGGATTAAAAAACTGTGGTACATACAAACAATGAGGTACTAAGCATTACTAAAAAAGCAGTGATGAATGTATGAAGCACATTGCCCCATGGGAAGATCTGGAGAAAATTATGCTAAGTGAAGTAAGCCAAGTGAAAAAAGGACAAGTACAACTATAAAAATATTCCTGGGGTGAGGTTCAGGTAGGATGGCAGGAAACAGAAAACATCCAGATATATATATGGTAGCCAAGTAAAAATCTGGGGAGAGGATAGAAGAAAAATAAAAAGAAATGGGTATCAGTGAAACAGGACACTAACTCACGAAAGGAGAGGATGTTGTTTATATTTTCACAGGAAAAGAAGGACCAGACTTCAAGATGTGCTCCAAGATGTGAATGCACCCAGTGTTCCAAGATGTGAATGCAACAGGGCGGCACGAACTAGGGAAGCAGTAGAAATGTCTGAGAGGCTGGGTCCAATCCCAACTATGTGGTCAGTTTCCCCACACCCCAGAAAAATTTACGTCAGAGGATAGCGCTGAAACTGCAGCTCAGGGAGAGGGACCTGTCTAATCAGAGCACACAGGAGCAAAATGAAGGTGGTAGAAGAGAGAGTGGAGCACATCCTGGCACACCAAACTTTGAAGATGCTATCCCCACTCGAAGTAGCCAATCCACAGAGAAGACCATATGTCCTGCCTCAATATGAGACTTGACATCCTTCACTGTTCCATATCCCTACAGGGGACACCACTGGAGACACAGTGAGGGAATTTGACCCAATCTGACCCTGCTACCTCAGGCAGTAAACTAAGGGAGTGCAACAGAACAGCAAGGGGATCAGAGTAAGTAATTCCCAAAAGCCCCCCAAATAAATTTTGGTTTTAGGGGATGGTATCCCATCAGATTAACCCTGAAAACTGATAAAGGCCAACATACAGTCCTTGAACTATTTATAGACTTTTCTTTTTGCTATTGGTTTTATGCTGTTGTTTTGTTGTGTTGTGTCTTATCTTTGTGCATGTTATTATTTCTGCAGGTCTGTCTAGATAAGGTAGGCTTGATAAACAATCTGGAGGAAAAAACAATGTGACCCGATGGTTCTATCAGGACATAGAAGAGGGAGAGGTGGGGGGACAGAAGTGCTGTTATTCAAACCAGGAACAAGGGAACAAGTGATAAAAAAGGAAGGGTGAGGATGATGTAGGAGGATTGTTAAGGCTTTACCAAGGGCAATGCAACCAAGAGGAACTACTGAAACATAAATGAAGGGTGAGCATGATAGTAGGACAAAAGGAAATTAAAAGAAAATAGAGCAAAGAACTTGGAAGCAAAGGGCATTTAGAGAGGTCTAAATAAAGGCAAGTATGTATGTAAATATATTTATATATGAGGATGGGGAAATATATCTATATGCATTTCTTTATAGGTTTCGTATTAAGGTAACAGATGGACATTGGACCTTCACTCAAGTACTTCCTCAATGAAAGAATGTTTTGTTCTATTAATCTGGCATTCCATGATGCTCATCTTCCCCACACGATCGCTGAAGACAAGCTGGTGCATAAGCAAATGTAGTGAAGGAACTAACGGTGCCCAAACTATCAAAAGATATAGCATATGAAGTCTTAATGGCTTGAAAATAAACAAGTGACTCTCTTGCTGAGAACCAACAAAGCTTACATGGAAGAAGCTCAGCAGCCTGTGTGACCATGAGTTGTTGAAGAGATCAGGTATCAGGCATCATAGAACAACAACAACAACAAAATCAAATCATTATGAATGATGAGGAATGTGGTGTGGGTCCCAAGAACCATCTGTAGGCTATTGTACATCCTCTTACATAATGGTCATGTGGAGGAGACAAGTCAGTCAAAGAACAAAAATGCTTATCATCGTTTGCTCACCTTCCCAATATGTTTACTGCAGACAGATGAGTCCAAAAGCAAATATGATGAAGAAAGCTGATGGTGCCCAGCTATCAAAAGATATAGCATATGGGATTTTTAGGGCTGAAGGTAAAAAAAGCGGTCATGTAGCTCAGAAACAACAAAGTCCACGTGGAAGAAGCACACCAGCCTGTGTGATCATGAATTGTCGAAGGAATCAGGTATCAGGCATCAGAGAACAAAAAAAATCAAAACATTGTGAATGAAGGGGAGTGTGGTGTGGGTCCCAAGAACCATCTGTAGGCTATTGAACATCCTCTTACATTATGGTCATGTGGAGGAGACAAGTCAGTCAGGGTGCCTGTATCAATGATGAAACATGTAACTTTTCTCTCCCTCCTTCACCTGCGCCACTATCATAATCACAATTCTATTTTAGAAATCTGGCAAGACCAGCCAACACACAGTGGTACAAATAGAAGCTAGAAACACAGGGAATCCAGAATTGATTTCTCAGTATCAGTGCTGAAATTGATGATATCAGGAGGGTAGAGGGAGGGTAGGGTAGAAAGAGGGAACCAATTACAAGAATATACATATACTCTCCTCCCTTCGGTATGAACAAAAAAAAAGTGGGTGAAGGGAGTTGTTGAACATTGCAATATATGACAAAATAACAATAATTTATAAATTATCAAGGGTTTCTAAGGGTCAGTGTGGAGGGTAGGGAAATGAGGAACTGATACCAAGTGTTTAAGTAGGAAGCAAATGTTTTCAGATTGTTGATGGCAAAAAATGTACAAATGTGCTTTACATAATGGATGGATGTAAGGATTGTGATGAGAGCTGTATGAGCACCTTTCCCCCAGAAAAAAAGAAAAAAGATGTAAATAATGACACAAAGTATGCATAATCCATCAGTCCAATCCCCTGTTCCTTCAAGCATCCATATCTCAGAGGCCACTTACCTAGCAGCATGTCTGTTAGGACTAAGAGGGCTTATAATTTCAGTCCTCAACATTCTTGTCTGAAGGGCACACTTGCTACAAAACCCGATTGCTCCTCGTGTTATCAAGGATGGAGCAGTCTAACACCTACCCCCTACCTTGTTGCACCTTTAGACTATCAGTGTGGCTTACTCAGGATTATCCCCCCCCCCCCCCACCAATTCAGATGTCTCTGAGGCAAAAATCTACAATCAAGATTCAGAAGCCACTTCAGGGTTTTGTTCCTATTGCTGGTCTGTTGTACTCTCTCTTTTTTCTCCATGTGGGTGGGTCAGACTGGCCACAAGCCCCAGATTTTATCTTCAATGTTGTTCTCTGAGAGGCTGGCCCTGCAGACCGCTCTGTGAATAAGCTGCTCTGGGCAGATACCTTGACCTTCAGGCTTAGCACACCAGACTGAGGTCTACTCTCTCTTTCTACCCTTCCTGTGGA
>PVJH01022350.1:0-36812 GCA_004026705.1 Nesogale talazaci | reverse complement strand
AACCTTGACTCTAAAGGTTCTCGGAGCAACAACCAAAGAGCCTAGTGAGTATCAGAGTCTGACACAAATCAGAAGGACAAAAAAGGAAGTGGAGGGAAATTTCGAAGAATTGATGAAATCTCAAATATGGCATGAGTGGAAGAAATGCAGGCACATAAGCCACAGACAGCTGAGACAGGAAGGGATTGAAAATGAGTCCATGTTTATGTAAATAGTTATGGTTTGTAGAGAAAAACTCTAGAATATCTCTGTCATGATAATGAATCATTAAGAAAAAGTGGCAGGGGTTTTAATTTTGTGCCTGTGTATTCATAAAACACCCCCTGTTACCTAACCCGGCCTGGAACCCAAATCTCTAGCACTGTGTCTTAAAGATCTGTGTGGTTGTAAAACTTGTCTTCATCAGCCCAGTGGGGAAAGTATTGAGCTTTTGCAAGTCAGACCTATGGATGGGAGTCAGTGTGAGGGAGGCAGAGGAAAAGAACAAGGCTGTCATGGCAGAAGGGGGATTCTAGGAGAAACGGTTTTGATTTGGGGAAGAGTGGGGAGGGCAGCCATGACAGCATGAATGTGACTGCAGGAAGCCTGTGGAGATTGTACAGTGCATTTTGGCCTTGATGGCATTTCCTTGTTGAACTTGAGGTAAGAGACAGGACAGCTGGGACTGCATGTCAGAGCTGACCCAGAGACCTGGTGACCAGCAGTTGTCAGCATCACAAGATGCAGAAAGAGCAGCAGGAACCAGGCCAACCCACCTTGAAACTGGGGGATGACAGGGAAGACCTGTTACTAAATAACAGGAAAGAGAGCCCACCAACCTTGTGGGCTGAAGGGAGGGTAAGACCCAAAGCAGGTTTCTTTGATTTATAAAAAGAAAGAAAGCAAGAAAGCATTAGTAAGGTTATTGAGCATCATGGAGTAAGTCGTGGTGGCTATGTGTTGGCTGCTAACCAAGTCGTTGGCAATTCAAAAGCACCAGCCGCTGTGAGGTAGATAGTCTGCTCTCCTCAGGAGCCGCTGTCCTGCTCATCTTTGGAGAGGCACTGTGAGTTGGAAACAACTCCTGGGCAACGAACTGAGTTTTTTTACCTTATATACTTCAAACCAATGAGTCACACACAAGGCAGCTTTGCAAGCAATGCTTTGCAAAGCTCTGGGCTTTTTTTTTAAAATTGCATGCAGCAGTTCTTTTTTTTTTTGTGGCATCACTGGCCTGGTGGGAATAGGAAGCCCAGCTTTGCTCCTGGAGAGCTGCTGCTGGATTTGAACTGTGGGTTGCAGTCCTGCACACAACCACTACGCCACCAGGGCTCAGCCCAGCTCTGTGCTTTTTTTTTTTTTTTTTTTTTTTATCTTCTGCACAAGCTCCGTTTTATTAAATAGGATTTTGCCGTGGGAACTGGGGCGCTTAAAAAAATTTGACCGCCAGGGCCCAGGCGGCTCTCTGCCGAGATCTCTGAGACAACAGCTGGGTACATCAAAGGCCTTCATAGACTTTATCCGAAGGACTGATACAAATGGAAGAATGGAAGTGGACACTTGGGTACAATTTCTAAAAAGGGACAGGTCTACCCCACATGCATGTGCGGCCTTGGTGACTTGGGGAAGGCCAGGCTGTTTCTCAGACCTCTCTGTCACTGTCTCCCAGGGTGTGCTAGTCGAAGAGACACTCGACCAGGCCAGAATCCGGGGCCCCCATCTTGCGCAGGTTGGTGACTTAGTCGCCCAATTCCTTGATGGATTTCACCTGCTCGTCCAGGTCAGGTGTCTCGATGAAGTCCCAGAGATGGGGGTCGTTCTTGTCTGGGGCCAGTGTGCGCAGCTCCAGCAGGGCCTGCTGGACGCTCTCCCCCAGGTGCGGAGCGCGCTCCAGGGCGGTGAGCCCTCTCTCCCAGTCGTCAAGGTCCGGTCTCTTGATCTCCGGGAGGAAGATCCGGCCCCCTCGTTGGTGCTGCAGCTTCAGCAGTGTCTCCGTGGGCTCCCTCTCCTGAGACGGGTGCAGGAGGGATTTGGCAACATTCTTCAGAGCCACGTCATCCCGGTGGAAGTAGTCCGACCCGGACAGGTAGATGGAGGAGGCACAGAGCTCCAGGTGGAGCTGGCGGTGGATGGCGGCCTCCAGTCCTGCTTGTAGTTCTGGTGCACCTGCGAGGGCCACGCGGTCGTCTTGGCGGCGGAGGCGGCCTGGGGGCGTCGAGAGTAAGGCTGAGAGGTGCTGAGGGCGGGCGGACTGGGCAGCCGGTTGGCGGGGGAGGCCGGTACCGGTCCAGCACGGTTGAAGCAGGAGACCGCGGCGGCTTGGTGGAGAGCGTTTCGCTCTGTGCTTTTTAAGTGCTCTTTTTTTCAATGATTATTATTCTCTGACACTTCCTGCCCAATTAAGGGAAACAACAAAAACGAAGTAACCTATTAATTTGTAGTCTGATTATAAAGTAATATGACGAGAAAGAAGCCTTATTTTCTGATCTCTTTCCTTTTATCCTCTTTCTTTTTACCCGCTTGGAAATATGTATTTCTGTTGTGCGCAGGACTGCGGCCCACTGGGACGGAGGTTCAATTTCCGCTCACAGGAGCAAAGGCTGGGCCTCCTACTCCCACCACCAGGGCAGTGATGCCTAAAAAAAAAAAGGAAATATGTATTTCTTATATGTTCCTTTGCTAGTCACCAATGAGAAGGAAGCCTGCCAGCAGTGCATACACATGTGCATTCCTTTAAATGGCACTTATGTAACATTTAACTGCGTGCCATAAGACACTAATACTTACTTGTAAATTAAAGCTCATTGGTTATGTAGATATTCTTGCTTCTTGTTCACCTTATATGAATATTTACTTGGTGAATAGGAGTTATATTGTACTTCTCTCTGACATTTTCTGTTTTTGTGTCTTAGAGTTTTGGTGGCATAAGGGGGTAAGCTTCGGGCTGTTAATTTTAAGGTCAGCAGTTCAAATCCCCCAGCCTCTCCTCAGGAGAAAGATGCGACTGTGTTCAAGTAAAGATTTACAGGAGCAGTTCTGCTGTGTCCATAGGGCCTCTGAGGCTCAGTGATAGCAGTCTGGCCCCTTGAACATGCTGTTCTGGGTGGAACACTCTCCACAACCTAGAGACCTGGCTTTGAAAATTCAGCCTGCAGATTAGGATCTAAGCCTTCTTTCTTCAGATCAATCTTCTTTATTTAGGTTAGGTTCTCGTGTTTTGTATTCCTGTGGCACCATTGTGTCTATTGTGTTTATAGCTATCTGTCAACGTGAGGAGGCTGAAATCATTTGTGGAAAAATTAGTTTATCTTTTGTTTTCCCCCAAACATTTTGAAACCCCCTCATATCAGACTATAAGTTCTATGGAAAGAAGAATATTATTTCTCTTTTCTCCTTCCTTCCTTCACTGCTTAATGTGTACAAAACATTTTTTTTTAAATAACTGAAGTGCAGCTACAAATAATGCTCTTTTCATGGGCATTCTTGACCCTCCAAAACTCACTGCAAATATTAACAAATATTGTCAGACTTAAAGTGGAAAGCTTGAACTAGATGTGAGCTAATCCTTGTAACCAGGCATGGACTGCAGTTTGGTTCTTCGCTCATTAATGCATGTTTAAAGTTCACTGATAGGGTCACTGGAGGAAATGCTGTTGAGAATCGAAGTGATGTTCAGGTTTTATCTGGGTAGAGTACATTTTGATGTAGGGTACCAAAAGAATGGCTCTATCCTACAGAATGAGTTATAACTGCCCTTGGCATCCAGGCTGATTGGAAGCTGGTACAAATACTGTAAGTCTGGCTTTATCTCAAAGCTATTGACCCAGTCTTAAAATGATTCCCTGGGTAACTAAGATAACCTGCTTCAAAAACTTCATGGAAAAATCCCATTGCTTTTTTACATTTTTAATATGAATTAGGTGGAGGTTTACAGAGTGCATCATCACTTTTACACTCAACAGTTAATAGTATTTTGTTTTCATTGTCTTTTAATTCCATTTTCCTCAAAGAGGCATTACTTTAGCATATGAAGTGCTATATATAGTCAAGTATAAGCCAAGTTTTTCAGCACATTAAAAAAATCATTTTATTGGGGCTTGTACGATGCTTATTACAATCCATCCATCCATCGTGTCAAGCACATTTGTACATTTGCTGCCATTATCCGACTGAAAGCATTTGTTGTCTACTTACAACCCTTGATATCAGCTCCTCACTTCCCCCTCCTTCCCCGCTTCCTCCTCCCTCATGAACTCTCATAATTTTTAAATTTTTATTATTTTGTCATGTCTTACACGGACCTATGTCTCCCTTCACTGACTTTTCTTTTGTCTATCCTCTGGGAGAAGGTTATATGTAGATCATTATGATTGGTTCCCCCTTTCTACTTCACCTTGGCTCCACCCTCCTGGTATTGTCACTCTCACCACTGCTCCTGAGGGGTTCATCTGTCCTGGATTCCCTGTGTTTCCAGTACCTATCAGTACTAGTGTACATCCTCTGGTCTACTTGGATTTGTAAGGTAGAATTGGGATCATGATAGTGGGGGGAGGGAAGCATTTAAGAACTATAGGAAAGTTGTATGTTTCATTGTTGTTACACCATACCCTGACTGGCTCATATCATCCCTGTGAGTCTTCTCTAAAGGGATGTCCAGTTGCCCACAGATGGGCTTTGGTTCCCCAATCTGTACTCTCCCTCATTCACAATGATATGATTTTTTGTTCCTTGATGCCTGATACCTGATCCCTTTTGACACCTCATGATCACACAAGCTGGTGTGCTTCTTCTGTGTGGGTTTTGTTGCTTCTGAGCTAGATGGCCGCTTGTTTACCTTCAAGCCTTTAAGCCTCAGATACTATATCTTATGATAGCCAGCCACCATCAGCTTTCTTCACCACTTTTGCTATGCACCTGCCTTGTCCAGTGATCATGTTGGGAAAGTGAGCATCACGGAATGCCAGTTTAATAGAACAAAGTGTTCTTGCATTGAGGGAGTACTTGAGTGGAGGCTCAGTGTTCATCTGCTACCTTAATACTATACCTATAAATATATGCACATAGATCTTTTCCCCATCATCATATATAAATATATTTACATGTGTACATACATGTATTTAAACCTCTATAAATGTCCTTTACCTCCTAGTTCTTTCCTGTTTATTTTTACTTTCCTCTTGTTCCACTATCATGCTCAGTCTTCATTTGGGTTTCAGTATTTGGTTACATTATCCTTGCTCAATGTCCGCCAGGTCTCTTACACCCACCTCATCACCAATTCTGGACCATTTGTTCCCTTAACCTTGAGTTTGTTAACATCACTTCCTTTCTCCCCACCTCCCACTCTCCCATGTCTCCCAGGAACCATTGGTTCAGTTGTTTTCTCCTCCAGATTGTTTATCCAGGTATTCTCCCTTCTTGATTTGCTCCATTTTGGGGGATTCAGACCTCCCTGCTTCCCTACCACGTGACCCCGGAAATGTCCTCTGTCTCAGTCTGCTTTAGTAAGGGGAAAGCAAGACACATGCAGTTGTTTGCCCAGTCCCCTCTGTGTCCCAATTGCTTCCTGCAGGGACATCAACCTCTTAGCATCATGTGCCTGCGTGGGAGGTCCAGTCTGACTCTCTTTCTCTGCCTTCCTCCTGGCCTGCCTCCATGTGGGTGTGGCATGCTGGCCCCTCTCTCCAGCCTGTAGGTTCCGTTCTGCATTCCACCACACCTACTTCCAGTGATGGGTTCAGTTTGGCTCTGGTTGGGGCCAGCCCTATAGTTCTCTGTTTTCATGTATCCTTCCACGTTACTGCATGGTTTGGTGCGTCATGTTAGGGTCTGCGTGCCCAATCCAGCTTCTGTGGAGACAAGACTAATACTCTCCCCCTTGGTGGATTAGTGCCCTTTTCCCTCTGTCATCATTTTGCTTTCAACCCCTCCCCCCACCTAGGTTTGGTCCAACCTGCTCCCAATTCCCTGCATCTCTCAACCCAACTGTTATGATATACATGGCTTTTCTTCTATACCTACTGTCAGCACATTTTTAATGCACTTTTTTGTGGTAAAATTTGGTGCCTTGGCGGATATTCAGGTTGGCTTATACTCCAGTATATGCAGCAAATCATAGGAAGATAATGGGGAATTAGAAAATTTATTCCTTCGTCTGAAATATAACAAGCACACATTTTACAGTGGCACTAGTAGTGTTGTAATAATGATAACAATAATAATAATAATCCATCGAGCAATTCAGTCACTGGAGGTTAAGTAATCTGTACATAATAACTCAGCAAGTTTTGGATGTGCCCAGTCTCAGTCCTCATTCTATCCTGAAATTGGAGTCTGCAAGATCATGTATCTTGGACTTTGCTTTGGATTTACTCAGATGTTTTGGTAACATAATAACTCATTGTGAAGAAAGGGAAAGCTCTAGTTATTCTCCGTGACAAGGTTCATGCTGGAAAAGGACAATAGAGAGTAGATCTTAAATAAGAAGGTTATAGTGCCTTTGTACACACCAGATGATAAAAATATACATTTGCCCCACATCTCTTGGTGAAGACGTGAAAGTAATTTCAAAGGCTGTAAGGTTGGCGGCCGGGGAGGGGAGTTTCCTTGCAAAGCTGTAGAGCTCTCAGTGTCCTGTGTTAAGACTTTTGTTTGGCTTTAGAAGCAATAGCTATTTCATAGGTGAAGAGTGGTACAAGGAGGATGCATCGTTTTGATGAGGAGCCTGGCCTCTGATTCTCCGAGTCTCAGCTCATTCCATTCATTCATTGTGTGACGAGGCAGCCTGAGTTGCCCTTCGGTGAAGTGGGGCAAGACAGCAATTTTTATTACCAACCCCACATCAGATTGCTTGAGTCAACAGAACGCCGCCTGAGGTCCTGAGCCTCTCTTGGCGCTGCCTTCCTGTTTGCTTGGAAAGAGAGATTCCAGCTGCAAGCAACTGATTCACTGACTGGCCTTTGATTTCTGCTCCAGAGCACGGACAAATGCTTGTTTGCTGAGCAGTCAACATCGTTTTCAGGGCCAGAGTCATATCTTCCAATGTGGCATGAGAGATTGTGTATGATAATGGTATCCCCGCAAGACACAGAAGATTGCTTCCCGATTAGCAAAAATAAAAAATGACGGCCAATAAAAATGAATGGTTACAAGATATATTGCCTAATTCAGGCAAAGCAATAAAAAAGCTTGTGGTGAATATAACTCAAACTACTTTCAAGCTAACATCGGACTACCCAAGTGCCGCCGCTCTGTTTAGCATATTGCCACACATTCCATGAGCTTGCTTGCTTTTTGTGAGAGAAAAACTTGTCTTTTGAAGAAACGTGGTGCGCAGGCTTTAATCTAACATGAAAGGAAAGGTACTTCGTGCCAGGAAATCACTCACGTGAGGTGGAATCCTATAAAACAAATCTGGTGGCAAGTTTTTTTGTCTTTTTTTTTAAGTTTGAAGCAAGAATGAAATCATCTACAATTGCACTCCCCGGCAGCCACCCATGACCTGTCATGTGGAATTTGCAAAGCCTGACTACAAAACACGAAGTCACCCCTTGCAACGCTTCTTTGCAAACCAAAGGGTCTGCAAAGACTTCTTGGACTAATTGGGATAGCTTCCAGCTGGCGGTGCTGATTTCTAGATGGATAGCAGGATCTAGAGTTGATTAAGGACACAGCGTGCTTGACAAACTGAAGTCTAAGTCCTTCTCAGCTGGGGCTGGCCAACCAGTCCTTCTCAGAACAATGAGCAGATCCAGAACTTCAAAATAGCTAACGCATCCTGGAGGGAAGCCCGCTTCTCCAGGGCTGTTTTAGTTTTCCACTGTTTTCCCTCCATAATCAGGGAGTGAACTTGCTCCTCTCTTACTCTTTGCTCTGTACCTTTTTTTTTTGTCCCCCAGTTGTGAACCTGTATCTAAAGATTGTGTTGCTTGGATCGTCCTGAGGCTGCTGAGAGTTCAAAAGCAATCCCCCTTGGACTCTCAAAACCTTGGTCAATCTCTCCTCTTCTTCCTCTTTGAAAGGTTGCTTGCTCATCCTGTTGGAAATGGAAACAGTTTCTATCTCAGCCCTGCTTCCTTGAGCTTCCTTATCACTGATGGATTTTAGAATTAAACAAGGAGTCCCCCTCTGCATTCTTTCCCTCATTTGAGGATTACCGCTCCCCCTTCTGTCCCCAGGTTGGAGTGTTAGTGGAGGCCTATTTGACCTTGACCTCTATCAAGAGTCCCACAAAGGCAAACTCAGCCAAGAAATTCAATTGGCTCAAACATCTGAATAATGTCTAAAACGTAATATTGGAGTTTGTGTCATCCAGAATAAGACATTACCCCCTCCCACCAACAAAACTATGAAACTTGTGGGAGCTACTATTTTTTTCTCACTGTGTTAGGCTGGGTTGACTGGAGAAACTAGACCATACATCCCTTCTTAGATGCCTGCAGCTACTTCTCCGATGCCCGCAGCTACGTGCAAGGATGGAGGAAAATCAAAGGTTGGTGGATGCAAAGTCTTATGGATTCAATAGTGGTGAAAATGGCTGAGCCCCGGTGGCGTAGTGGTTGTGCGCGGGACTGCGGCCCACTGGGACGGAGGTTCAGTTCCAGCAGTGGGGCTGGGCCTCCTGCACCCACCGCCGGAGAGCAGTGATGCCAAAAAAAAAAAAAAAAACACACAAAATAGTGGTGAAAGCATCCCAGTATGGCTCGGTCTCCACGTGGCTCCTCCCACTCTCCAAGTGCGGCTCTTTAACAGGAAGGTCCAGCAGCGAGAGTGTGTGCGCGGCCTCCTATTTGTTTGGCCTCCAGGGGAAGTGGGACTTCTCAGAATGCTCCAGAAAAGGCCATACCTTCAAGGAGACATCATCAGACTGACCTGATTGACAGGCTAGACTCCACCCTTATACTTATTTATTAAGTTGACATGAAATTACGTGACTACCCCACTCACAATAAGCTGCATCCCAACTTGAGAAAAAGAATTTTGTTCATATGTTCAGTAGTTTTTTCCCCCTTTTAAGTGAGGGGGGGGAAACTACTGAATTAGAAATGAAGAGACGTAAACCCTAACTTCACTCTTACTTGATACTTGCTTTGTTATTTGGGGTAAGTCATTTCTTCTCTGTACACCATACTGAACTTGCCAGTAAAAACGAAGCGGTTGAACACTCAGAGTTTTGCAAACAGTGGATTTTCCAGGAAAAAAAATCCAAGGCACTTAAAATTTTAAATCTTTTTCACTTTTTTTTTTTGTGGGCATCATTGCCTCGGGTGGTCGTGGGCACTACCCATTGCCGCTCCTGAGAGCCGCCGCTGGATTTGAACCACCAAGCTCGCGGGCTGCAGTTCCGCACTCAACCACTTACACCCCCGGGGCTCAGCCCATCTTTTGCACTTTTATACCCAATGTAATCTTACATAAACCAGTAAATGCTAGAGATAAGAGCTATATTTCATTTGCGATTTTATTAACTCAATTATTTATTATAGAGTTAGACAGTTATAGCACAGACCAATTTTTGTGTTGATAAACAAAACTTTAAAACTACAGGTAACAATTGTCATCTTGTGTTGGCATTAGTAGCTAGTTTATCTCTATTTTGTTGTTACTCTACTGGAAGAAAACTTCAGGTCAGCTCAAGATAAAAGACCAATGGTAGTATTTTTATCATTTAAAATAGGTTTCCTTGCATTCCCAATATATATTCTTTCAATTAAATTGGCTGAGCGGTCTGAAAGAGGATGATTAAGAAGCTTTTATATCAATTTTCTACTATTAACAATACCCTAAAGAATAAACAACTCAGTCCATACTGGGGAGGGTTCACTTTAAAGAAATGAATGGAGTCTCAAGGAAGTTCAAATCACAGTTGTCCGATGTAGTTTTTTTTTTTGTGTGTGTGTGGGCATCACTGCCTCTGGTGGTCATGGGCACTACCCAGCCGCCGCTGGATTTGAACCGCCAAACCCGCGGGTTGCAGTTCTGCACTCAACACTTAGCCACCGGGGCTCAGCCCCCCGATGTCGTTTTTAAAGATGTCAGATCCCTCTGTATTCCTTAACGGTACCTTATGAAAAGGCCTCGGAAGTGGTAGGTTTTCTCAGACATTTCCTTAGTATCTTTACAGTATAAGATTAAATTTGTTTTCTATTTTGAAGGTAAACGTGATTTCAGTTTGCTGCTCACATTTCCTTTGCCGTTGAGAACAATAGCATGGAAACTAGGTACTGCCAAAGTGAGTCCACTCAGCTAGCTAGCTACTCTGGCTCCTGTGGCCAGTGTGCAGCTGACAGCCACGCGGCTGAGGGCTGCTTTCCTTCTACACAAAAAAGCCTTTTCTTTTTCTCTTTCTCATTTGACTCATAATTATTAAAAACATCAATATACATGGAATTGACTAAGATGTTTTTATTAAAAAAATGATTTCTAGCTTCATTTACAGTATCGATCCAAGTACTTTATCTTGAAATGATTAGAAACTTCAGTACTAAAATAAATATCCATCTTACACCTATATGGCTCTCTAAGTAATAGTGAGAACTCTACAGTTAAAATACTATGGCTTCTTAGGTCACTCTTATGGCTTTATCCAAATGAAAATGTATTGCAACTAGTGAAAATCATGGCCATATTTCAGTAAGGTTTTTATGTAGCACTAATATTTATCTGACCAGCTCCCTTCATATTATCAGAATAAGCATGGGTATATTTTGACAAATTAGTCACTAGCACATTAAAGTCTAATAAAATGTACTTTTTATCCAATTTTATATAATAGATTTGAGTTCCTTTGTAGGAAAAGTGGCTGAAGGGAGACGTCAAACGCTTTAAGACATGAAAAAAATAATTTATATATTATCGGGGGTTCATGAGGGAGAGGGTGGGGAAGGAGGGGAAAAGTGAGTTGATACCAAGAGCTCAAGTAGAAAGTAGAAAGAGAATGGTGATGGTAACAAGTGTGCAAATGTCCTTGACGCAATAGATTATGTATTATGATAAGAGTTGTATGTGCCCCCAATAAAATGATTTAAAAATAAATAAATTTTGTCCCCATTTTTTTGTTGTTCACTGGTGTTAAGTAGCTCAGCTGGACAAAAGCATCTGAGTTTATTTTATTTCATTTATTTTTAAAATAATTTTATACTACAACATTCAGTACATCATTTGTATCAAGCACATTTGCACACATGCTGCCACATACATTTCCAAACATTTTCCACTTGAGCCCTTGGTACATGCTCCTCTTTAAGGAAAAAAAAAAGCTCCCCTTTCCTCTCCCCCCCTTTTTTTTAATGAATCATTTTATTGGGAGCCCATACAACTCCCATCACAATCCATACCAACATCAATTGTATACAGGCCACATTTACACACCCATTGCCATCATCACTCTCAAAACAACCTCCCTCCCTCCAGGTCCCCAGTATCAGCTCCCTATATTACCCTTCCTCCCCCCCCTTCCCCTTGAACCCTTAGTAATTTACAAATTGTTATTTTTTCATACTGTACACTGTCCAATGTGTCCCAACACTCGCTTCTCTGTTGTCCGTGTCCCAGAGAGGAGGCTACGTGTAGATCCCTGAAGTTGGTTCTTCCTTTCTATTCCTCCGTCCCTCCACCCTCCTGGTATTACCACTCCTCTTACTAGTCTTGATGGATCATCTATCCTAAGTTTCCCATGTTTCCAACTTCACTGTACATCTCCTAGTCTAGCTGGATTTATGTGGTAGAATTGGGGTCATGATAGTGGGTGGGAGGCAGCATGGGAACTAGAAGGTTGCATATTTCATAGCTCCTACTCTGTATCTTAACTGGCTCATCTCCTCCTAGCAACCCCTCTGTATGAGGATGTCACCTCACCTATTGATGGGTTTTGGGTCCCCAATCTGTACTCCCCCTCATTAATATAATTTTAGCTAATTGATGCCTGACACTGGATCCCTTCACCACCTCATGATCACACAGGCTGGTGTGCTTCTTCTGTGTGGGCTTTATTGCTTCTGAGCTGAATGGCTGCTTGTTTACTCAAGCCTTTAAGACCCCAGACGCTATATCTTTTGGTAGTATAACCTTTGAGCTCACTGCTGAGTTTCAAAATTATGTAACTTGGTAAGTCTATAGAATTGTTGGGAAATGACACCCTTGGCATGAAGTACAGTCATCAAGCAGTTTCAATTACACTAAAAAATGAAACTGGGTGATAGATATTTCTCATTGTGCTTTCAGGCCTTGGAAGATTTGATTGACAGCTTTCTGGATCTTTGTTCAGAGCTTTGCAATAAAACTACTTTCTATTTTTCAAAAAGAAAAAACATTTTGTGAGCAACTACTATCATGTTGCTTTCATTTCATGTAATACTGATAGCATTCTTAAGTGAACCAGTAATTGAATAAATAGTAATAAACCAGTGATTGACAAGTAAAATATGTTTGTCATGTTTTACTTACCATAATTTTTCTCATTCAATTTGATCTTATCATTTCTACTTTTAGAGGCACCTATTTCGTTTCACTAGAAATAAGCATAAACATTTCAGATTGACTCAAAAAATTCCAAACCAGTGATAGATCGTAAATGTAAATAATTATCATGGTGGGTGTTTGTTTAGTGCGGTACAGATTTCTGGCTTTGTGAAAAGAATCAGAGCGGACAGAGCACTTGAACCTGGTTGGGCATTTGCAAATTTGATTAATGTCTATGAATTTAGTCGACTCCCTTTAGGACTTTGTGTGAGAGGTCAGGTGCAGGACTGAATTAAAACAACAAAAAAGAATGATACAGAATTACTACTTTTTCTTTGTAAGTGCGTGCACACACACACACACACATAAATGAGGGGGCTTCAAAAAGTTCATGGGAAAATGGGGCTAAACAATAATGGATTTTTTCCCACCAAAGTTTGAAGCCTACACACACATACACACAGCAAATGTACACACACACACACACACACACACACACACACCCCAAACCCACTGCCATCCTGTCCATTCTGACTCATGGGTTTCTTATCCTGTAACTCTTTACTGGAATGTACAGTCTCATCTTGTCCCCCAAGAAGTGGCTGGTAGCTTTGCATCCATGAACCTTTTAGCTAGCAACCCTATGTGCAACCCAGACTGCCAACCAGGGCTTCTTATGTATGCCAGGGATGGCTAAAAATACTGTATTTTGAAGTCAGAAATTAGCACAATGATAGGACCCAATATATTCAAAATTGATGTTTTTTAATGACATTTTTTAAAAAGTTGAAATATATAGTCTATAAAGTTCATACTCATGACCTCAGATATGCATACTTGTAATAGTCTCTGTACATCAGTTTTAACACTGATCAGTTTGAATTCTCGGTTTGTTTTATGGCAGACAGGTTTAGTAAGTTTCACATTTTCTTTTTCCTCAATCCAATCTACTAATTTCTTCTTCTTAATCATCTTATTGGGGGCTCATTCAACTCTTATCACAATCCATACATACATCTGTTTTGTCAAGCACATTTATACATTTACTGCGATGATCATTTTCAAAATATTTTCTTTCTACTTGAGCCCTTGGTATCAGCTTCTCATTTTTCCCCCTCCATCCTCCACCTTCCGTCCCTCATGAACCCTTAATAATTTATAAACTACTATTTTTTCCATGTCTTTTTTTTTGTCATGTCTTATGCTGAGCGATGTCTCCCTTCACTCATTTTTCTGTTGCCCAACCCTTAGGAGAGGGTTATATGTAGAACATTGTGATAGGTTAGCACCTTTCTCTACTCACATTCCTCTAACCCTCCTGATATGGTTACTCTCAATATTGGTCCTGAGGGGTTTATATGTCCTGAATTCCCTGTGTTTCCAGCTCTTATCTGGACTTGTGTACTTGCTTTGCTCTAGTCAGATTTGTAAGGTAGAATCAGGGTCATGATGGCAGGGGTGGGGGGGAGAGTATTAAAGAACTAAAGGAAAGCTGTATGTTGTGCCCCCCCCCCCCCCCATTCACAATGATATGATTTTGTTGTTGTCATTGTTGTTCCGGATCTCTGATACTCGATGCCTGATCATTTTGACACCTCATGACCACATGGGCTGGTGTGCTGTCCAGGTTCAATTCTAAGCTCCTAAAGGCTGACACAGTGTCATGTGACAGGATCTCAACCCATTGCCATGGCCTTAGTTCTCACTCATGGACATCCCACGCATGTCCAAGGAAAATTGCTTCACAGGGGTTGCCGTGGCTGAGTTTCCGGAAGTAGATCACCAGGCCCTCTGCCTGGACACAGACCCCTAACCTGTCAGTTGGCATCCAGTCTCATTAATGAACGGGTTGTACCATCCAGAACTCCCTACCTGAGGAAGGAGCCCTTTATGTCTTGGAAAAGCCTGGACTTTTTCATTGGGAAGTTGGCCTGTGTTCACTCAAACAATCCAAATCTGACAGACATAATGGTTCTCGTATTCAGCTGTGCTCTCTTTTACCTATTTCAGGAGGCCCAAATTATACATATGTACCAGGTGTACTTTGTGAAAACTGGATCTCCGCCAGCCTCAAGGAACATTCAGCAAGTCATTGCTAGCTCCTCTGGGGGTTAGCTGTTTCTTGCTGCGTTCCCACTGCCTGCTCACTGCCTAACGCAGAGTACTTCTGCATGACTTCAGCTCTCAAAAGAGTCCAGAGTTCGAAAGTGACCGTAAGTTCTCTTTACTTTGAGATTTCAAGGAAAAAAATTGTTCTCTATGATCTTTCTAGGTGGTAACCACTATGCTGTAGGTCAGGGCTCCTCAAAGTACAGCTTATGGGCCACATGCAGCCCGACGAGGACATTTATCCGGCCCGCTGGGTGCTTTTGCCACCACTGCTGTCCTGGTCATCCTTCTCATCCTGGTTCTGCAGTGAATTTGTTCATAGTTTTTTTTTTTTGACTATGGTTTGGCCCTCCAATGGTCTGTGGGACAGTGAACTGGCCCCCTGTTTAAAAAGTTGGAGGACCCCTGAGAGTCTTTCTTCTGCAGAGAACTTTTTTCTTTTTAAACCAATCGATTTTGACTTAGGGAAAGGGAAACAAGAAGCAAATGAATCCTCTCAGTTTGTCTCCTCTGCAATATCTATCTATCTATCTATCTATCTAGAAATATTAGATATACTTACATCTTATGTGAGGGTACAGGGTTTTTATTTTAAGTGTAGAGATAAAGGGTTCCATTAGCATAGAATTTTATTCAAGAATAAAAACTATTCCTCCAAGTGCTGCTTCCCTTTAGCCTCTCATGCTCAAAGTGAGTGAAACGATCAAGTCAACTTCATGGATTGTTTCCACTTCTTCTCTTCCCTCACTCCTCAGCTGGTTCCAGACTAACCTGCAACCTCACAATTCCACTGACTCTGCTCTGACCAAGGAATAGCGTGGGGCTTGTATCTGTTGACCCTCCAGTAGTATGTGACATTTCTGACTAGGACTTCCTTGTTCAAATCATCCCTACTGTTGTTGACTTTTCTTCCCTGTCCCCTGCGCTTCCTTATGTATTTTGGACCCATTTTCCTTGTGTGCTTGTTTTCCATTAAGTACCTTTTAAAGATTGGTATTGTTTTAGTGTTCCTTCTGGGACTCAGGTCCTCTCTCACTCGCCATCATTTACATCAAGGATCTCATAGACTCCCGAGGCTTCAAGTATTATCCCTGTGAGAACAGCTTTCAAACTTAGAACTCTACCTTAGTCTTTGGTTGTTGTTTTCCCCTGAGCGTCAGATATACACATTCAATGTCTTGAGAGGTGGCTCAGGTCGCTGAGACTTACTATGTTAGTTAATGAAAGCACCTACATTCTAAATAGATATGTTTTATTAAAAATGCCTTGGAGAGCGAGGCAAAGTTCCTGACAAGGATTTTGTGGCAGAGCACTCTAGAATCTCTGTACCCTCTTCCATGGAGAGGAGGAGCCCTTCTCCATAGTTCCCTGTAGCCATGTCATGGGAGGACTGGGAATGGTAGTCCCAGAGACTGAAACAGTGCAGTCATACCATGCTTAGGGCACAGACATGACCTCTTTCGAGTTGTGGTGCAGAAAGACTGGCACGACTAAATTTGAAAACTTAATTTGAAGTGGAGATTTACATTTTAAATTGAGCTTGAGCTAGAAATGAACAACAAAGCAATCTTATATGAAGTGGCTTTTGATCTACCGAAGATTTGCAAAGATAATATAGAGTCCATATAGTAATTCATATAGATATTACATAGGTAAGTAATGGACATATATTGTAAGGTCCAATGCTTGAAATTTACATATTGATAGGAGGTTTCGCCAAATGTAATCTTGGAGATCTTGGGTCTGAGCAGCAGGGACTGCAACACGGAAGACCACATTTCCCAAGTGAAGCTCATATAGCTTGAGTTTAAAAGTGGGCGAGAGAGAAAAACAGTATAAATGACAGTGGTGTGTGAGGGAATCAAAAAGGAAGGTTACAAAATTATTGGAACCTTTATGACAGATATCAAAGTGCAATGATATTGTTTCAATACATCTAGGTCTATACACTTATGATGGCATTACTTCCTTCTTTCTAACGCCTCTGAGAAATTTTACGCTCTTTGATTTACTCCACCTTGAAATAGAAGTTGTGAAATCCTCGAAGGACTTAAAAATCAAGCTTCTCTCAAATGCTCTTTGAGAGTTGAAAACAAAAAGAAGTGTGAAGGTCAGGAATCGATGGCGGATGCTCTAGAAAGTTCTTGTGGGACAGCCTATTCCCCTCAAAGAAGTGAGCAGGTGTCTCGTGATGGAAAACACTCTTGGCTTCTCCTCACCAGTGCAGTTTGCTCTTTTCTGCAAACGTTTTTTAAATTTTTTTAAATTTAAAAAAATTTTTTTTTTTAGGCATCACTGCCCTGGTGGTGGGAGTAGGAGGCCCAGCCTTTGCTCCTGTGAGCAGGAATTGAACCTCCATCCCAGTGGGCCGCAGTCCTGCGCACAACCACTACGCCACTGGGGCTCAGCAGCAAACGTTTTCATAAGGAGTGCCCGTCATCATCCTATGTCTTTCCAGGAAGTCTGTTGAGATGACCCCTTTGAAATCCAAAGAACAGTTGTGAAGTTGTGACAGCCTTCTGAGCTGAGCTGTCCTCTCTGTCTTGAATTCAATTGGCCCAACAGATCCTTTTGAAAAGCACTGTTTTGATTGGACTTTTTTTTAAGAACACTTTGAGACTAAGAACTTGACTATAGCCATCTGCTGACTACAGAAGCATGTTTAAACACACATATGAATTGTAGCCCAAGTAGCACAACTTTTAAAATGTACTCTCCTACATGAGCAATAACTGCATTCTGCTCTTCCTCTTCTCCTTCCCACAACCACCTGCAGTGGGCAACTTACCCACAGGTCCCACACTGGGCAGGCTTTACACACACAAGGGTTGTCGGCTGAGAAGTAGATGAGTTCACAGTGGTGCTACACCACCATTTGAAAGTCACCCTGTCATGAGAAGAGAGAGTTAAGTATCGAAATAGAATAACTAGAAGTAAGGGCGCGTATCTTACATGTAACTCCTTTTCCCGCTAGAAAGCAAAATAAAGTAGAAAAGATAAATGTGTGCCATTTAAATAAAAATAAAAACAAAATGTCAATGCTATATAGCAAAGCCTAACATTTAAAAATCATGAAAAAATATCTTTTATAAGAAGTAGTACTTAACAGGACAATGGACAGTGATTGTGATAGTAAGACCTGGCATCAAATAATACACACTTCCTAGTCTAGCATGTACCAATGGCCCAAAGGAACAAAAACCAAGAATAAAGTAAACAAAAATTAAATTTAGAAGCTCTGCTTTAGCAAGACTGAACAAATTGGCAATATGACCTTTTCCTATAGGCAGAGAAAACTGACTCAACCCCTTCAAGAGCAATTGAGCAACAGGATAGTGAGCTGAAAAGAATTTTAGGCTTTTTTCTCCCTCCATAATTGTAATTCTGAGAATTTGTTCTTTGGATATAATTTCAAAGAATAAGCAAGCTGATTATCATCATATTTCTAGTTTGGAAATAAGATGTATTTCAAAAAGAGGAGGGAAGGGCTGAGCCCCGGTGGCGTAATGGTTGTGTGCGGGATGGTGGCCCACTGGGATGGAGGCTCAATTCCAGCAGCGTCTCCACAGGAGCAAAGGCTGGGCCTCCTACTCCCACCACCAGAGGGCAGTGATGCCCCCAAAAACAAAAACAAAAACAAAACAAAAAAAGAGGAGGGAATTTAAGCAGTTTATAGTCTGCTAGCTTAATTATTAGAAATTATATTCGGGGCTGAGCCCCGGTGGCGTAGTGGTTGTGCGTGGGACTGCAGCCCACTGGGATGGGGGTTCAATTCCAGCAGCAGTTCCACAGAAATTATATTCATGAATTGTATGTGTAGATACAGGACAGCTTTGAAAGTTTGTGAAAAAAATTCCAGTATCTATAAATTATATTTTGCACAAGTTTTCTGAAACTGTCTTATATGTTAGAATGTTCAGCAAAGAAAAAGCATTAAAAGATTTTTTATCACCAAGGATTAAATTTATTATAAACAATATCTACATTTTGAAAAGAGCATAGAAATGTAAACAGGATTTACATAAGTTGGCTGTTGCTTAAAGGCGTTTTATGATAACATAAGCACCACAAGCATTTGTTCCCTTTGGAAGAAAGAGCAAGAGTGTGGTGTGAACATGGGAAAGCTCAAGAAAGCCAGGACGTACACAACCGTGAATGCTTTGTCCCAGAAGTCAGAGGCTTTACACCTCACAGCTCTCTTGTCAGATTTAAAAATCCCTAGACTCACCGCTACGGGGTCAATTCTGATTCATAGTGACCCTATAGGGCAGTACATTTGTTCTTGTGAGTTTCTGAGACTGTAACTCTCTCTTTTTTTTTTCTAGTTTGCCTACAGCCTTATTATTACTTCAAAGAACCTCACATTTTATTAGGATGTAATCCAGACATCATGCCATTCCAACAGTTCAGTTGTATCAAGAAGTATTGTACATTCATTCTCACAATCAGTTTCAAAACACATTGTCTTCTTTACTCCTGTTACCAGGCCCCCATGACCCCCCACCTCCCCTGGCACACTCTCCAGGAACCCTTCATCTAGTTATTGTGTCTCTAGATTCCTCCATGCTGGTTTTCCTCACCCCCCAAATATAGAAAAATACATAACGGAGAGTCAAGAAGGCTATCAACAATAACAAAATAACAGAAAAACCCTAGTTTGAAAGAAAACATAAAATATTTAAAAACTGAGCAAACTTAAAATGTGTCAATAGGATGATCAAATGATAAGGTTTTGACCCTTCATGTCTGATTTTTCATTCTAATCTACTTTGATTGTCTCTTCAATAGTCACTATCTGATAATCAGGCTATTGCCATCCCATGGTTATGGACAGATGGAATTCACTGGAGATTAACTCTACAGTGTAGAACCTGTAAATGTATTTTGGGCTTCACTGTTATCCATAGTCGTCTGCAAACTGGAATTTCACAATTTAAGCTCTGATACCAACCCCTTCAGATTTGAATTATATTATTTTCAATCTGAGTCTGTAACTCTTTAGGGGAATAAAACACCCTATCTCTCGTCTTTGGGATAGCTGGTGATGTTGAACTGCTTACTTTGATGTTAGCAGTCTAACACATAACCACTCTGCCACCAGGACTCTTTGATCTTTAAGTAAAGGATAGATAAAAAGTTGAAAAGAAAGATCCCAGTGTGCTCAAGCAAAGGATAAGCCTCCCAACACAGTTCCTGCTTCTTCCAACATAGCACACAGCTGGGGTCTGTATTACTCCATCCTGTTCAGTACCAACTTTATCAACCTCTCCATGATAGCCAAACTGGGCTGAATGTCTTCAATGATGGACTTTTCTTTTTTTTTTTGGACTTTTCTTTCTAATGGACCTAGCTGTCACCTTACAAGAGGTCTGCTTGTTTGAAGACAACACTTTAAAACCCCAGATGCTATTGTTTCTGATAGCCAAGCACCATCTGGTTTCTTCACCACACTTTGCTATAGCACCCATATCCTCAGTGAGCTCTTCATAAGGGCAGGTATTGAGTAAGTCTACATCATGAGAACTATATGTTCATTTCTTGGGCATACAATTAAGGGCAAACCCCAAATCCATTTACATAGCTATGGTGTATACATAGCCCTGAATGTTTTAGAGTTATCATTTTATAATAGAGAACATTATAAATATCAATAACACCCACTCACAAAGCCAAAACTATGTCTGCCAGACTAACATGTCAAAAAAAGAAAAAAGCATACAAATAGCAAATATCAGAGTGTATTTTATGTAGCTCTCTCCCCATTTAGTGCAAACATTTTGCAGAGAAAAGTGTCATCAAATATCATATTGATCTTTTAATTCACATGATTGCTTATTTGGAGGACTTCTTGTTCTGTACCTGGATGTCTCCTTTATTAGAACTGCAGCATTCTTATGTCTTCCTGAGAGAACATAGAACTCAATGTCCCAGGTTTACTGATTGTTCTGCATCATGTACCCCTTTTCTCGATGACAGCGTCCAGAACCCAGAGGAATAAAACCTGTGAAAAACAACTCAAGGTCCCATAGAAGGCACAAGGAGCCCCCTTAAGATCATCTAAAGTAGAGGACTGGGAATTAAGTTGGACTTAATTAGCAATTAGCATCAAATATTTGCTACTTTTCTAAGACAAGGCACCAACCCCCAAATTATAAATTTAAACCAACTCTGTAGCTCTTTTTACTCTCGTACAAATAATACGAATATAATTTCCATATAAATATACCATCCTTCTAGAAGGCTATTTGTCTCCTAAATTTTGAGATGTTAGCTAGCAATGCTGAGCAGTAATTTAGAAAAAGCAAGAAAAAATTACTGTAACACAAAAAGTCACTGCTATGGAATTGATTCCCACTTGTAGCAAGCGTGCAGGACCAAGCACAATCGCTCCGCAGTGCTTCCAAGATTGCAAATCTCCACCTGAGCAGACAGTCACATCTCCCTCCTGTGGAGAGGCTTGTGGGTTTGACCGGAGGAGGAGCTTGCAGTTGGTTGTCCCAGGCTGAACCCACCACGCCATGAGAGTATCTTCATGTGACACACCAGGTCACTTAATCTGAGATGATTGGATTTTGTCACATTTCTTTAAGAATTTGCCGTTATGACACCAGGGAAGTCACCATCTCCCCATTTTATGCCTCATTGGATTGGTATGCAAAATCACATTTTTGTTGCCAAATACCTCTCTGCCAAAGACCTTAATAGGTATTCATTTCTAAAAGGCTAAAGCCTACACCCTCTTGTGGTTGAGGCTTCTGAAGAACAAAATCGTTTTTGGAAAACTGGAACATGGACGGATGATGTTTTATTTATAAACCCTCTTGAATAATAACTACTTTGGGGGGGAACAGAATGCCTGTTTCAGGATTGTTCCTATGCTAAGGGAGTGATTTTCTAGAGACCTTCAATTTAAGGAGAATTTTAGCTAAGATCTCCATTAACATTTTAACTGTTTTCAGATTTCACTTCAGTGTTCATATTATCAGAGAGTCCCTTCACCTTGAGTAGAAACACACAGCCTGCAAATCTCCTTATTCCCTGAAAAATAGCTCTGAGCAACAGTTCAATCTTCAACTCATTACTGAGAGAGAGAGAGAGAGAGAGAGAGCGAGAGAGCAAGGTATATTTTCTCTCCTCAAATACCACTCTCTCTTCTTATGTTGTAAATGAGGAGAGACATTCCTGAAATCACTGCTCTTAAAGATGAATTAAACATTGCTTCATATCTTATAGTCCTAGATATATACACTGGCCCCTAACAAATTACTATTCCATAAAGTAACATTTTTCAGACTTTGAGTTTTTAAAAAATAACTGACATATAACACAGCTTTGAAACCACACGCCACGATGAAAAGAAAACCAAAGTCAAATTTTTGCTCAGAAATCCATAGGGGGCTACTGTGAGTCAGAAGTGACTCGGTGGTAGTGTTTTTTTGTTTGTTTTTTTGTTTGTTTGTTTGAGAAGGGTGTTCTGTCTTAATTTAGCCAGTCATTGTCCTAATATATAAATAAACATTGCGAATAATTTCTCAAATACTAGCTTTTCTTTGTAAAAAATGACTATTCTTGGACTTTTTAAAAGAATAAAACAGAATTTTGTACTTTGTCTTGTTGGTACATTTTTTTCCCATCCAAGTTCTAACTAGGCCCGACCCTGCTTAGCTTCTGAGAGCGGACGAGATCGCACATGTTCAGGGTGGTATGGCTATAGACATTGGTACATTTTTTTTTTAACATCTTGAAGTGAAGTGAAGTTTTTTAGTATCTATTTCTCTACGCTTCCATTAAATGACTGGGTGGAGCTGTGAAAATAGCAATTGGTCAGTTTTGCCATTCTGGATATGAGTGCCATCTCAGAAGCAGAAAGAAAGAGAATTCTCAAGACCATCAAAGGGGGAAAGCCTATTTGAGATCTCTACCTGAAGTGGCAAGGACAACATAGACCAGGCTACAGCACAACCGGAGGGCATGCCACCGAGACCACCTGGATGTGAGACAAAGCATCGGGTGGACGTCCTGGCCCACAGAGAATGGGAATGCACAAGGACCAGAGAGAGATGTGGTCGCTGCCTGAGAAGAGGCACTGTTCGGGACCAAGAACTGTATTTTTAATGTTTTAGGATCCTGACTGGTAGCCACCTGTCGACTTCCTTAGTAAAACCCCCTAACTGTGAGGATTGTCTACTAGTTCTGTGTGCTCTCTGCAGCGAATTCCTGAAGCCTCTCAGAGAGGGAGAGTGCCGGGGGTGGGAGGATTGATGTCAGAATCAGGTAAAAGAAGGTGGAAAGTGGAAGCATGCCTGACCTGTGCCTTGTGGCAATTGGCTTGGAGCTGCCTTGGAGTTGGATTCCCTTTCAAATCATGAAAGCTAAAAATCGGATGTGGTCCCAGGCCATTTTCTACAGAAGGGAGAAAGAAGGGTTCTAGATCTGTTTCTCCAGGAGTTCACTGTTGGGGTACATTTTCTCACCTGGCACGAGCATGTTAGTCTATAATAAATAATACTATGGGGTATCCAGCCCTAATGCCCTGTCTTCATTTTTCACATTATTATCAGCAAGTATTATATCCATGTTCCTTGTTACCTGGAAGTTATTTCAACTAGTTCTTGCTCTTAACCAATCATGTTAAAATTTAATGGTTGAAAAATGGAAAATGCTTATTACCTCTCATGCACCTTTGGTTTGACTACGATGATCTGGGTGGCTAGTCAGCTCCAGGGATTGTTGCTGTAGTGGTAGGCATCTAAAAACTTAAACGCTTGAGAACATTTCTGAGGTCTCTTTAGTTGGTACTGGCTGTTGGTTTGAAGCTCAGCTGGGTTTGGTGACTTTGATTCTCTTCCACTTGGTTTGTCCATGCAGTTCGGGTGTCTTACAAAATGGTGCCTAAATTTCAAGTGAGAAGACATGGTGAGCTCTTTTAAAATGGGGGTCGATAAGTCCTGAACCATTCCCTCTACCACATTCCATTCATGAAAATATGTGTATTTTGAATCAGCTCAGATTCCAGTTAAACTCTGCCTATTAATGAAGTTTGGCATGCACACACAGGGAGTGAAGGAATTGTCTCTGGTTGCATGTGGGAACTACCACAGTAGACCACATGGAACAAAAATAATGTAACCCTACTACATACAGCCTATAGTTAACCTTCTCTCAATAGTCTCATTACAGCATTGAGTTTAATATCTCTTTATCTCATTGATTTCTGCAGTGATTGGAAATTCTTCGGTGAAGGGAGCAGGATTTTTGTCAAGATAGAAGACAAGTTATCTGACTCCAAAAGCCCAACATAGAACGATGTAAGCGGGGTAGAATTAACACAGTGGGAAACCCCCTTCAAAACCCCCCTTCAAGAATCGGAGGCATGAAACTCTTACTGGTCCATAGCAGGTTTGAAATTAGATTGGACACATGCCACCATTCCCGTTGGCTCTGGAAAAAGGGATGTTCTTTCCTAGGTGCCTGTGCTGTTTGCTGAGAAAGACTCCCTGTGGCCTGTGCGTTAGTCCTTGGAGTGCTAGTTCTACCTTCTGAGTCATACTTCCTGTTCTGTAAGCAATCGCGTAGGTTTCCATCTGAATAGCATTTTCAGCTTGAGTTCTACCTAGAATTCTTTTTTTTTTCATTTTGAATCATTTTTGACTAATTCATCCAAAACTTAACAAACTTATGACGTTTTCCTGTGTATCAAATGATGATCTGCTCCTATAGACAGCAGTCACACCCATAAGCATCTCTCTGTACAGGGTGCTCTAGGAAGAATGACCTTAAGATTCTGTGAAATTCTAAAAAAAAAAAAAAAAAAGATTCTGTGAAATTCTATGTGTTGGTGGAGAAGATGTATCCGGTGTTAATTTAAATATTTCTGAGGTTTAACAAAGAGTCCTGCAACCACATTTTGAAATTTACCCACCACTATACCCGTGGTTTATAGAGAAGGGAATGGAGTCGTAGACAGTTATATGGTTTTCAATGATTCATGCCACTCAGTTCTTCCTAAAATTAAAATGTAAGCAGAAATACATGGGGAATGAAATTAAGGAGGACTTGGACTCTAATTTCAAAATGCTAGCATATGGGGGGAGAAGATGGAAGTCAGACACATCTGAGAAAGGTGATATTGGATTTCAACAAAGATGAAGCACAACCATGGTTCAGCACATAAAAGAGGAAGTGGAAGTGAGAGGCTAAAGCAGGATGAAAAAAGGTGTGTATCTCCAGCAAAGGGGGTTGTTCTGCAGTGGCTGCTGCTGGTAGTTTAGCAATGTCGTGAGAGGTGTGACGGGGGATACAGGGTTGAATCAACTTTAGAAGGCTTGGAATTCCAGGATGACCAGTTTTGAGATTACTTAACTAGAATTCAGATGTTAAAAAAGCATGTTTCTTTGGTTCTGTTTGTCTACAAAGTAATGGACATATCCTTGTGTTTGTGTTCTCAGAAGATAATTGTTTACTTTGGATTTCAATTTAATAATGTATATGAAAGCAGTGCAGCAGGAGGCAATGTGGTTCAGCATTTGAGAAATTAGGTTTGATAGTCAAGCATATCTGTACTAAGACAAACTCTATCCCCTACCACTGACAATCTTTGGGGACAAATGACCTTTCTAAACTTCACTTAAAATTCTCTTTAATGGGGATGGGGAGGTGGGGGAAAGGAGGTGGTGTTGACCATTCCAGGGAAAGGGGAACCACGTAATCCAAAATCAGGGGCAAGGTGAGCATATAAAAGTAATGTAACAGGGGCTGAGCCCCGGTGGTGTAGTGGTTGTGCGCGGAACTGCGGCCCACTAGGACGGAGGTTCAATTCCAGCAGTGGGGCTGGGCCTCCTACTCCCACCACCGGAGAGCAGTGATGCCTATAAAAAAAAAAAGTAATGTAAGAGAGAGAAATAACTGAAACCCAAATGAAGGATGAGAAGGATGAGAATGAAAGAAGAAAGTAAAAGGAAATAGAGCAAAGAACTGGGAGGCAAAGAACATTTGCAGAGGTCTAAATACAGACATGAACATAGGTAAATATACTTAGATATGATTATGAGGAAATAGATTTATGTGCATATACTTAAAGGGTTAGAATTAAGGCAGCAGATGGACATTGGACCTGCACTCAAGTACTTCCTCAATGCAAGAACATTTTTTTCTATTAAATTGGCATTCCTTGATGCTCACCTTCCCAACACAATCAATGAAGACAAATGTGTGCACAAGCAAATGTGGTGAAGGAAGCTGATGGTGTCGGCTATCAAATATATAGCATCTGGGGTCTTAAAAGTTTGAAGGTAAACAAGCGGTCATCTAGTTGAGAAGCAACAAAGCCCACATGGAAGAAGCACACCAACCTGTGTGACCATAAGGTATCAAGATAACCATAAGGTTATCAAGCATCAAGAACAAAAATCTATCATTGCATGTCCACCTTCCTGATATGATCACTGACCACAAATGTGTGCATAGACAATTGTGGTGAAGAAAGCTGATGGTTCTCAGCTATCAAAAGATATAACATCTGGGGTCTTAAAGGCTTGAAGGTAAACAAGCGGCCATGTAGCTCAGAAATAAAAAGCCCACATAGATGAAACACATCAGCCCGTGGGACCACGAGGTGTCCAAGGAATCCAGTATCAGGCATCAAAGAACTAGAAATTATATCATTATAAATGAGGGGCAGTGCAGATTGGGGACCTAAGGTCCATCTGCAGGGAAAGTGACATCCCATTACAGAAGCCTCCTGGGATGGAGATGAGCCTGTCAGGGTACAGTGTAGCAATGATGAAATATGCATCTTTCCCCTAGTTCTAAAATGCTTCCTCCCTCCCACTATCATGATCTAAATTTTACCCTACAAATCTGATTGGACCGGAGGATGTACACTGGTACAGATAAGAACTGGAAAGATGGGGTATCCAGGACAGATGATCCCTTTAGGACCAGTGGGGAGAGTGACAACACTGGGGGGATGGAGGGGGAGTGGATTAGAAAGGGAGAACCGATGATAAAGATCTACATATAATCTCCCTGGGGTACGGACAACAGGGAAGTGGGTGAAGGGAGACTTAAGACAGCGTTTGACAAGGCAAAATTATAATAGTTTATAAATTATCAAGGTTCACGAGGGAAGGGGAAGCAGGGAGGGGGGTGGAGAAAGGAGGAGCCAATACCAGGGGCCTAAGTGGAAAGAAAATGTTTTGAGAATTATGATGACATCAAAGATACAAAGATTTATTGTATTTGCATACAATAAATGGATTGTGCTGAGTTGTATGAAGCATCAGAGGAGTTACTTTGACAATTCTGATTTTTTTCCTGGATATTTAGAGGTCAAATAGGATCTATAAATATGCCTGGAAAGCGAATAACTGTGCTCGAGAGAAAATATTTAAATTTTCAAGTCCGAATATATGGTACAAATCTTTCCGTGTTACACTCTGGAAGGATCCAAAGTTCTTTTACTTCTCCTCTGACTTCAGAGAAAGGAACTATCTGCTCTTCAGCTGAGATTCCACAGATGGAAACAGGAACAAACCTACTCAAAACACACCTTGTGGGCTGGAGTGCTGATTTCTACCTCCATAGAGAAAGGAAAACGTACGGCCATGAGAGTAGGGTTTCTGATGCCTGGGCGACATCACTGCACATCTTTCACAAGGGAAAAGAAAAATAAAAAGGTGGAGAAAGTGGGAGTGGAGTCTAGACTTGGTGGAAGGCTTGAACCAGCCTTTCCTAAATGTGAATCCTTGACTGTCTATGAGCTGGTCAGGACTGAAAATACTTGCTGGTATCAGTGGAGCTTAGACTGCTTTAGATTGGCACAAAATGCATGTGATTGTTGGTGTAGCCCCTTTGCTTTGCTTTGGTTCTGGGGAAGGTGGGCCAGACTTGGAGGCTGGGGATTGCCCAATGAGTGCATGGGATCGCTTAGTCATTCCTTGGCAGGCCATATCTGTAGAACGAGGGAACGTTGCTTTTCACTGATTTAACTTGCCAGAACAGGAGACTAAGAGAAACTTTGCTTAATATTTTGCAGTTTGAATTCAGAAACAATATGAAATTTACACTGGAAGTGACTAAAACTTAAAATGTCATCCAGATGCAATGGTTTATCCAGATGAACCTGTTACCCAGAATTTTCTGCTGCAAGTGCATACTTGCCTGAGCACATGGAACTGAAGCATTTTCCAACCTAGCCCCTGTTTTCTCCTTGTGAGTATTTAATTCAGTAGATACAATAAATGAAATCTTCAAGTGACTATCAAAAATTTGGTGTGTGGAGTAATATTTGCTCTGAACAAACTCTTGAAAACTTAATTGACAAACTTTTGAATCAACTGGACAAAAACAAAAAATGATTGACTTTTGAAATCTCTGAATGCCTTGGCTCTCAGTATTACCACTCTTTATTGAATTTATTTCTTATTAAAATATGCATTTTTTAAGATTTTTTTCTAACAGTATTATGTAATTTTTTAAGAGTGGATAGAGGGGTGTGTCGCTAGTATGTTCCCATACAACTGACATGTATTTGTCTATTCTTTGTTATCATAGTGGTTTCATGCTATGTATGTACCAGAACCAACCTATTGCCTATGAGAAACATGTACAATAATTTATTTACAGCCATTGTTACAAGTTTATAATGATTTTTCTATCTTGTTTTATATGTATGCTATATAATATTCAGAAAAAATTTCTTGATTGAAAAATGGATAATAAAATGCAAAATCCACAATTTTGATAACTGAAAATTGCCAATTGTTTTGCAGTGCTTTATTATATTGGGTGCCTTGTCTTTCTTGGGCTTTTAGTTAGTTAGTGAATGAATACATTAGGCACTTTTGGATTTCAGTTGGGAATTTACATAGCTTGCATTTTAATTCTTTGGTTCTTTGCTATTTTATTAACCCATAGCATTATTTTAATAAATGTTACAATACCAGCTTACTAACTCGGGACTATGTTTATTAGCCTTTACATGTTTAATTGTAATAAACAAATATAAGACAAAAGAACAAAAAAAAAAAGAACAAAAAAATAAGCTGTGTGTTTAGACACTTTTGCCCAGTTGCAATGCTCTGTTTTAGTGCTCTGCTTTTATGGTCCGCACTGTTTGTTCTGCTTTTAGGAAGGTGGGCACGTGGGAGTCATTTGTAGAAAGGGGTCTCTGTTTAGTTTTCTGCTTGCTGTAATACTGCGTCGGAAGGTAGAGGCTCAACAAGCTGCCTTTATAAAGGCAGTTGCATACTCTTACCTTTTTGTATTACCGGCAACCTCATTTACAAGGTAGGGAAAAGAAGTTATAGAAAGTCCTTCACTTCCTATCTCTGAAAGTGTATGTAACACGCAAGAGGTACAGTAACAAGAAAGTCCACAGTCATTATTCGGGTTCGATTCTGGTGAGAAATACTCACTTGCATTGAAAAATAAGAATCAATTATAAAAGTACGGTGGCTCCATTTAGACTCTCAGCAGGTCTGCTACTGATGACCCATCGATGGTTAGAACTTTCAAACGTATCTCTGTTCAATGTTTCTCTCTCCCCATCCATCAGTCACCCTGCCACCAGAGAAATCTTTACAAGTGCAGACCCATCGCTGTCCCTGCCTTGACAGTTTTCATCATTGAACCCCGTTGCTGATTAGAAAAGGTGAAAACTTATGCTTTGTTGGAGAACCAGCTTTCAACCCTATCCCCCAACCCTACCGTCAGCCTGGAAAAACACATCATAATTGCTGACACTTAAAAATCTGGGCATTTAGTTGTTATTGAAAAATTGGAAGCCTAGCAGCCCTCACTTTTCACTCTATGTGAACATAATTGAATGAGCACATTTGAAGGGACCTGGTCGCCTCAGCTTCCAGTAGGACCCCACTTGCTGGTTTTCCTCATTGTACTCGCTCATCTGAGTTGTTTGGCATTTGGAGGCAGTTCGATTTTCAGCTTCTTGACTTTGGGCTCATGTCCAGTTTCGTAGGACAAAAGGACCACCGTAATCACATATCCACCTTTTAAAATTTCCCACATTTTTTCCTCTTGCACTTTATACTCCCAAAGTAAAGGTTTCCACAAGATTCAGTGTGGCTTTGCTATTTTTAGGGCATTCCATCAATCTGAAAAGTATTCCTTACTTACCAAATTATCCCATTTAGACAGCGTGTTCTGATTTCTTTAGAGTGACTCATTCCTTCTTGGTATTTCTTTGGTAGGGTGATTTTCACCTCTGAAGGGGGAGAAGCTCTGATCAGCTTGCTCAGAAGCTGAAGTTGAGCTCCCAAAGCTGGCATGGGTACTGGTGCAGGATTGGGAGGGCCGAGGGAGCCTCTTTACATCAGTCTCCTTCACAGAAGAGACCCCCATGATGGGGGGCATGAGGTGGGGCTGGAAGCGTTTGATTGGGAAAACAGGAAAATTATGAGGGGGGAAAAGAATTTTCAAGTGGCAGATTATCCAAGTGAAAACCACCAGAAGAACTAACTATAGAATTATCTTAAAGGCTGAGCTCTGATGGTGCAGTGGTTGTGTGCGGGACTGCGACCCACAGGGTTGATGGTTCAAGTCCAGTAGCAGCTCTCCAGGAGCAAGGTTGGGCTTCCTACTCTCACCCGAGGGCAGTGATGCCACAAAAAAAGAATTATCTTAAAAGAATTAACAGAAGCCCAGTTGAAAAAGGAATCTGAGAATTGTGTAATTTGCAGAATTCCTATCTCAGCAACACAAAGCACACAATACAGAAAGTGAATTTGGAGTGGAGGGACAATCTAAAATATAGCACAAAGGAAATCCCCCAGCCTATCTTTTTTTTTCTTTCAAAAATACACGTAATTTTTATAAAAATCTACAGAAAAACATAAAAAGCTTTGTAGGAGATGTCGACCAGCCCAGGAAAAAGGGAATAACAATTGATACAAATGCAGCCTATCTTTTTATCCCAGATTTTTCCCATTCCACACTTCTTTTTTTGGGTGAGGGGGCATCACTGCCCTGGTGGGAGTAGTCCACACTTCTTTATAGCTACTTACAAAACATTATCTTTTAATTGTTCCATGGGATTACTAAACACAGAGGATCAACCACTAAGCATCAATTCATTTTCTCACATCTCTTTGCTTAAAAATGCTACATGCCAGGATTTCATTGAATTAAGAAACAGCGAATGGTTGGATTGTTGAGAAATACTATTTATCAAAATGGAATCTTTTTTGACCCAAACTTGCTCTTTCTTTTGCTTTATTTCCTCCTCCTCCTTCAAATAAATCATTTTATTGGGGGCTCTTACAACAATCCACCAATTGCATCAAGCACATTTGTTCATATGTTGTCATCATCGTCTCCCAAATATTATCTTTCTACTTGAGCCATTGGTATCAGCCCCTTCTTTCTTCTCCCACCTCCACTCTCATTCTTGTGAACCCTTGATAATTTATAAATTATTTTTATATTTCACATCATCTGTTCTCTCCCTTCACCCACGTTTCTGTTGTTCATCCTCCTGGGTTGGGGGTGGGGATTATACCTCAATCATTTCGTACAATGGCATCTTTCTTCCCCTTCTCCCCCCACCTTCCCCCTACCCTCATGGTATTGCTACTCTCATTATTGGTCCTGTATTCCATGTGTCGAGAGCTCTTATCTGTGCTCATATACATGCCCTGATTTAGCCATATTTGTAAGACAGAACTGGTGTCATTATGGGGAGGAAGCATAAAAGAACTAGAGGAATGTTGTGTGTTTCATCAGTGCTACACTGCACCCTGGTTGGTTCCTCCCTTCCATGTGACCTTTCTGTGGGAGGAAAGTCCAACTGTCTACAGATGGGTTTTGAGTCTTCTGCTGTCTGATTGCATTTTCTATGGATCACTGCTATTGCCCTTTATGCCATTTGTTTTACCATGCATTCTTCTGCTGATAATAATGATTTTAAAACAAAACAAAATACAGTGTGGCGGTCATGTACTTATGTGTCAATTTCATGAATGAGAGTCTAGGGGTGGAGTCTAATCTGTCAATGTGGAGGTAGCTAATGAGGCCTCTATGTGGGCATGGCTTTCTCCTGAGAATTCTGAGAAGTCTTGCGGTATTTCCCAATTGGAGAAGAAAGACTTGACTCAGTCTTTTGGAGAGAAATTACTGGCAAGATGAGATGACAGCATGCTGATCGATCCTGATTCCTGGAGAATGGAGGAGCCAAAGAAGAGACCACATGATCTTGTCCTGATGGAGTCAAACCTCTGGAGCCAGAGAAGCCATGTGGAGGCTCCTGCCAGTGCTGAGATATTTGGGAGGCCACAGGGAGAGCCCTGCCAGCGCTGAGAGGCTTCTACCGCCACTAGATGCTGCTGATGGACACTGAGCCCTGGAAGCAAAGAGCCATCGGGAGAACCCTGCAGTACCGGAATGCTTCTGCTTCTACTGCCACTGAACACACAAGATTCTGCACCCACTGGCCTATGATTGTCGGAAGGAGACTTTATAGACTGGTACAGGACATCTGGGATAATATTGGTCTTATGACCTTGGACTGGACTGGGTTGGGATGCTTTCTCAGTGTTCCATTCCTCTTTTATATAAACCTTTCCCTTATATCCATATGTGTGTTTGTGAATTTGTTTCTCCAGTCTACCTGGACTAACACACACAGCTACTCAGAGGAATATCAACGATATAAACTTTATTGGGTTAAAGTTTAGTGGTGTATAATCTTTCAAGATCAGACAATATTAGGGAGTGTGCATTGCACTAGCACAGTGAGTTAAGATTAAATGGCTAATTACAAGGTTGGCAATTCAACCTCACTGTCATTCCATAGGAGAAAGATAATGTGCTAATCTGGGTAAACTAGGCAAACAAATTCACAGAAACTCGTGTGTACATAAGAGAGAGTTTGATATAAAGGGTAAGTATTCATTAAGAAAACATCCCAACTTTCTGCTAAGTCCGTAAGTCCAACATTAGCCTATATGTTTGACACTGATCTATAAAGTCCTCTCAATCTCACAAAACACACGCAAAGACGTCAACTATAGGAGGAAAGGCAAAGGAGTGAGCGTGTAAGCTTCTCAGCGCTGACAGGGGTCTCCATGCAGCTGCCCCAGCACCCAGGGCTGCATCAGGGTAGGTTAATGTGGCTTCTCCTTAGAGATGCCTCATAGGAAGTGAACCTTGCCAGCTGAAGCAGGGAACTGGATAGGGCAACTGCACCCCGATCTGACAATCAGAGAGCCTATAAAGATTTTTCAGTTTAAGAACAGTAAGGGGCATTTATCCTCTATTCTCTGCAAACACTATGAGTCATGAATCCATTTGACTTGATGGCAATGGATTTGCCTATGTTGAGCACCCTAGAAGATGAAAAAGTAAAAAAAAAAAATAGCAAAAGGAATCAAACCCCTGGTTGGTTTCTTCTGACTCATGTAGTTGTAGGGACTGATGAATGCAAAATCAGTAACTCACATAACAGACTGCTGGTTCAAGAACCCAGGTCACAGGATGAGAGCCAGATGCATGATCAATGCAAAGTGATTTTTCCCCCCAGAACATCTATACCAGGGGGCTTAAAAAAGTTCCTGGAATAATTCTATTATCTTCTAATTCTATTTTTTACATGAACATTATGAAGCATTCTTGTATAGATGGTTTAGAAGCCACATCTGTAAAGAAGCTACCTTTTGAACTGATTGTCTGCTCACACCAGGGTACAAAATAGAGGATGAGGAAGAAGCACAGCAGCCTGTGGGACCATGAGGCGTCCAAGGGGTCAGCTATAAGGCATCAAAGAACTCAAAATTAGATCATTATAAATGAGGGGAGGTACAGATTGGGAACCCAAAGCCCATCAGGAGGTGAAGCGACATCCCCTTACATGGGGCGATGGGGAGAACACGAGCCAGTAGAGGTACAATCAACCTTACAGTGAGGAGATGAACCAGTCAAGGTACAATGCAGCAACAGTGAAATATGCAACTTTCCTTTTTGTTTATTGTTCTCCAACGTTTAAATCTACTTCAGGAACATCACAAGAAGGGGATGTACAATCAGCATACACATCACAGGAAAAGGATGAGCTAGGGGTATACGCATATTACCAAGGGGAGGGACTAGGGGTATATATGTGACAAGAAAGGCAGACCCTAGACTCAATATGGCAGCCTAACCTTGATTATCTTTGGGTGGGTTTGACCTCTCTGTCTCTCCTATAAGAAAGTAGTCTGCTACTATCCTTAGCAGAAGGGAGTGGACCCACTTTATGGTGGGGCCGGCTATACAGTCTGATTGTTATGGCTAGGTAATAACCCTTAGGGAGAATAGCTCCTGACCTGCTTTGGTTAACCTCCAAGTGTATAGTCATATGCCATGTGTAGCAAGCCACGTAAGTTAGGCATATATTTGGGGGAGACAACTTGGGAGAAATCTTTCTGTTCCCCACAATTTTCTCTTTAGTTTTAGATATAAAATTTAAAAGAGCCACAGGGGTTGGGTTGTTATTTTCTATACATTGAAAGCTGTCATGGATTCCACGGTGGGAAGAAATAGAACCAATAGGAACATCTGCTTCCACAGTTAAGCTGCAGGCCACACAGCAATCAGCTATGTGGTTGTTAGAGATAACTTCATGACAGCATAAGGCATGACTGAAAAGTGGAAAAAGTGGGGGAAATATCATGAGAATGTGATTAGGACTTACCTTGACCCACAAAGGTGGAGGTCCCCCTCCATGTTCAAAACCTTGGCCTGCCAGGTTTCTAGTGAGAACAGAGGACTCACCCTCAAATGTACTCTTCCTGTTCGCCACTCCACACAGAGTTAGCTCTAAGCAGGAAGTCCAAACGGACCACGGAGGCCATATAATTTTCCTAACACGCCCCAGCTTTCTAAAGAAGCAGCACATCGTAGCCAGGACAAAACCCAGTGCTGTAAGGCTGGGACTCAGGCTGTGAGAAATGCTTTGAATCCATGCTCATGTGTTCTAAATCTCCCATGCCTTTCACCAATTGCTTAATAACTATCAGGTGAAGCCTCAAGCTTGTCTTTGAACATATAGAATATATCCTTATTATAGAAAATATCCTTCTTTAGCTGGTAGGCATCTAGTGAAATGTTTCCTTAAATCCTAGGAAAGGTTTCCCAATCAAATTCCAATCATGCAATGTTTTCAATATCTTATGACATGTTTCTCTTAAACCCTTGCAAATGTTTTCTAAGCAAATCTCAATCTCTAAGCATTGTCACATTATATAGGTACAGGGTTACAGAGAAATCAATTACATTCCAATCACATTTTTGCATCAATTAATAAGTCCAATATCTTGATCTTTCATCTGAAGCAGTTTGTAGTAATAGTCCAGTCACTTTTGTATGAATTGTTCAATTATGATAGAGCTCCAGAGTGTCTCTTTGACACCATCAGAGATGGAAGAAACATCTCAGCAGTCAGCAATTGCACTTCCCTGGACTCTGTGAGGTCTTCTTTGATGATCTGGATGACTTCAGTTATGACAGAATCAGGTTATAGCATTTTTGCTTCTCTTCTTCCTTCTGGGCCTTGCTAACTGGAGAGAACTCTACTATGTCCTTTGCTTGTGAAAACATAGAAAGCCCCTTCCTTTGGGGTGTCAGCAACCTGGAAATAGAATAATGATTAAGTGATTCCTCCATCTCTTCTGTGTTCTTCATCCTTCTCCAACGTGGTTGTATCCTCCTAAGGAGAGTTCATCAGCTTTGTTCTGCAAAAACATGAATGTATAGCCTCAGCCCCACTTGAATGATCCGCATGGAGTGAGAGAAAGTGGGGGATGGAGAGGAGGATGTGGGGGAAGGGGGCAGGGAGGAGAGGGAGACAGGAGTTGGGGGAGGAGAGGTAACAGAGAGTCCTCTTTCCTCTAGTTCTTAAATGCTTCCTCCCCTTACTATCATGATTGAACTTCTACCTTACAATCCAGCTAGACCAGGGGATGTACACTGGAGCCAGAAATCATAATATGCAGGACAGATGATGATCCCTTCAGGATAAGTGGTGAGAGTGGTGATACTGGGAGGGTGGAGGGAAGGTGGAGGTAAAAAGGGGAACCAGCTACAAGGATCTACATATAACCTCCTCCCTGGGGTATGGGCAAAAAGGGAAGTGGGTAAAGGGACACATTGAACAGTGTACAATATGACAAAATAATGATAATTTGTAAATTATTAAGGGTTCATGTGGGAGGGGAAGTGGGGAGAGGGGAAATATGAGAAGCTGATACAAAGGGCCTAAGTAGAAGGGGAATGTTTTGAGAATGATGATGGAACGAATATAAAATGTGTTCTGCATACACTAGATGTGTGTATTAATTGTGATAAGAGTTGCATGAGCCCCCAATCAAATGACATAAAAAAGTAGAGACTGGACACAGAGACACACCCAGGCGGAGAAGAGGGAAACAGTCGATGGAGACAGATGCATCTGCAAGGATAGCTGGCAGAAGTTAAAATAGACAAGGCAAGCGCTCCCCTGTAGAGCCACAATCTGAATTCAGACTTCCAGCTTTCTAAATGGTGAGGAAATTCATTTTGTTCTTTAAAGCCACTCACTTGTATTTGTGTGATGATGGTACTAGGTAACTAAGACACTTCTTTTTTCCTTTTCTGTGTTTTTGGTTTCTCATAATAAGCATACATTATTTTAAAAATTGCAAATAACTACTTTCACATCTGTAAGTAAAAGAAAATGGTTATTGCAATGCATGCTTAGTGTTCTTTATCTATGACAATTTGACACTAATCTATTCTTTTCTTCAAGAAGGTACAGGAGGCTTCAAAGAGTTCCTGGGAAAATGGAATTAAAAGATAATGGAAGTTTTCCACACACACAAAAATAAAACAAAGGATGATTACATCATTATACAACTGCCAAAACACCAAAGACCATGACATAGCCAAGTTGACAAGTAACCGGAACCATCAGAAGGGCAGAGTAATATTTGCCAAATGCCAGTGATTGACAGAAGATAGAAAGAAAAGAAGGCTCTGGTGAAAAACAAAAGAGAATAATAAACTAAACTTAAACAACATCAAGAGTAGATGGAAGTCTTTGGAGAACTTTTAAGTGTCACTTAAAAGCTGAGATCAGATCACTTAAAAGCTCTGGCTGAGATCAGACCAAAAGAGGAGATCATGAGATTTATATCTGTGTTTCAGCCTACCCAGTCCTCTCTAGTTGCATCTGACAGTGTCATGGTGACCTTGCAGGACAGAATAGAACTGCCCCTCACAATTTCTCGGAGTGT
>PVJH01022349.1:0-36812 GCA_004026705.1 Nesogale talazaci | reverse complement strand
CTACACTCCCCTCAGTGTCTGCGCAGAGCAACCCTGTGACCTAGGTCGGACGCAGAGAGAGGACACGGCAGGTGCTATCTTGGTTTTACGTCCTTCTGCCCACCTGCTCGAGAAGGCTCACAGTTGCTGATCAAGGGCCACTGGTTCCTTTCTCTCTACTTGCAGTATCTGCTAAGGCTGAGCACGGCACGGGCAAACAGTGGGGGGTGGGGGGAGAAGAGAGAGAGCCACCTTGTCTCCTTGTCCTCCGCCTACTATGGTCTGACCACAGTCCACTTCCTAGCACTCATGCTAATGTGGCCGGAGGTGGGGACCTTAAGGCATACGTAGGTTTTCAAGGACCTGGCGCTCCTGCTCTGCTTCAAGCCTCTAGAAGCTCAGAAAAATACTCCAGCCCTCTGCAAAGACCTCCAGAACAGGAAAGGTTACCAGAGCGAAAACTGCCAAGAGCTTTGCTCAGGGAGAGTTGGAAAAACTTCAGAGCCCAATGAAGGAAAAAACCTTTCAATCCCCGGGGCTTCTCTATAACAAGTCCCCTGCAGGAAAGAAAAGCCTGATCCTGGGGTTCCAGACAATGCGTAGGATCAAAGGTGCTACCCATCCGGAGGGGTGCTGAAGACGGAAGTCTCAGGGGTCCCTTGACCATGCTTCTGGCATTCCAGAGATTCCCAGGCAAGCTCAAAGTCAACGACAGGACCGTGTTTCTCCACCTCACTGCCACTCGCCAACTAGCAGACATCAGGGCGCTGTGGGGCCTCCTCCTCCCTTATTCTTAGGGATGTTTTCAGCCCAAGATGGCCCTAAACCTGGGGTGTCAGCTCTGAGATGCATGGAGAGCATGCAGGGACTCAGCATCCAATTCACTCATACGTGTGTGCACACACGCAGGGAAGTTGAGGGCCACAGGGTGAAGTTCTCGAGGCCATGGACACACACAGGCTGGTCCTGTTGCCCACTGCTGTTCAAGAGGTCACGGGGTCTGTCTAGCTAGAGCAGCTCCCATGTAGTTCCTCATTGACAGTGTCTGTCTGGTCACCCCTGGCAAATGAAGCATCCACAGGATGACCCACTTTCATGACGACCCAAAAGGCAGCATCTGGAAACTCTTCTTTTTAACTCAAATTGTCCCATGGGGCACGGTGCAGGTCCCATGTGTCCAGATAGCTGCTGTATTTCCCAGCCTCTGAATCAGAATGAAGCCCTCTCCCCTCAATGGGAGGTGCACGTTCACATGATGACGCCCTTGGGTCTCCTATAAGCACATGCACTTATACACTCCTACCCTCACACCTGACCACGTGCTCCCCACAGTCTTCCAGAGAGGGGGATGTGAATGGAGGCTAGGCTAGAGCCTGCCCCGTACTCAGCTCTGGTGGCCCGAGATAAGACTGAGACTTGGCTTTGAGAACACTTCTGTGTGGTCATGTCCCCGTCCGCTGGGTCACCTCTGCCAACTGCCACACGGGGGAAACTTTCCTCTGTGATAAGGACTAGCCAACTGCATTCCCCTGGGGAACCATGGTGACAGCCTTGGTGTCCGTGTGTGGGAACAAGAGGCGAGTGGGAGGTGGTGCCCACTGCTGGGGCTATCCAATCACGGTGGGCCAGGCCACAGCTGGCCAGGCGCTGCCCACTTGGGGCCACTCCATTAGCTGTCTCTGTCTCCTCAAGGCTGGCCTGGGTGATCAGACACAGGGAAGGCAGAAGGAAGAGGAACAGGCCCTGAGGGAGGAGGCAGAAGTGCCTGGCCGAGAGAGGTGTCATGGGTGGGCTGGGGAAGATACGCTTCCCTCGGGGAAGGCTTTGTGCACTGCTCTGATAAAAGGAGGTGCTGGGTGGGGTATAGGATGGGTGAGGGGTAAGGTCCAGAGATTGGGTCTTAGCAGAGTGAACCAGGCACTTTGCAGGGCTGAGATGTCACTTCTGGTCACAAAAAGAACAGACAAGGGACCAAGCCTGATCAGAGCTTGATCAAGGCTGACAGAGGCGGATAGCCTGGGACCAACAGAAGCAACAAGGACCCTCTGTTCCCTAAGGGGCACACAGGGCCCCTTCCGGAAGGCAGGGCCAACCTTCTGGTACGTTTCCTGGCCCTCTTGAGTCAGAACCAAACTTTCCCCTCCCATGGCCCAGGCCGCCCTATCCCTCAGGCCTTCTGGGGCTACCCACTAGAGGATGGAGGTGGCAGTCCCCCTTCCCGCTCCCACAAGACAAGCTGACGAGCTTCCTTCTGTGTCCAGAACCCACCATGGCACTGGGAGCTGCAGGTTACCACTAAGAGTAACAGCACCAAGTTCAGGTCGGGGACAAAGTCCCCAGACTTTCTAAGGGGGAAGGGTCAGTCCCAAGGTGCATGGGTGCCCTGGCCAAACTGTAGATGCAGTGGGTGGGTGGGGTGTATCCGATGGGCAGTAGGCCTCAGGAGACGGCACATTCGGGGGGCAGAGGGGTGATCTTCCCGGGGTGAGACGGAACAGAGCAGCATAGGGAGAAATCCGCCTAAGTCTGCATGGGGTGGAGTGAGAGTGAGCCTGTGGGAGCGTGGGCGCCTGAGCTCCGAGGCTGGGCTCTGCTGACTGCAGAAGGCCCTCCCGCATCCAGCGCTGGAAAGAGCGGATGTCACCGGCCCGCTCCCGGCACAGACACATGTGGTGTGGGGTCAGGTGCCTAGGCAACGCGTGCTTGATGGACGCCAACCCTGAGCTCATTGTGCACAGCCCGGGGAGTCTGGGTCTTTTAGAAATACGGCGCAGAGGGCTGGGGCTTGGAACTGCGCCTTCCGCCGCCTCTCAGAGGCCATGCGTCAGAAGGGCCGCACAGATGGCCGGGCCCTCGGAGCCAGGCAGGCTCCCTGCCGCACACCCACCTGCCTGGGGAGCCGGGCTGCCAGAAAGGAGAGCTGCTGCCTCACCGGAGAGCCTCTGGCCAGTCCCCGGCGCCCTCCAGAGCCCTGCTTCCTGCTCCTGCTCTCAGCCTCCCCTGCACACATCCCAGCCCAGGTGGAGACTCGACTCTGAGAAGCCGCTAACTGGGAAGTCTGGAGCCCCTCCAGGTGGCCCCAGAGAGCTCTCCCCTGCATCCGAGCAGAGCCCCCAGCCCCCCCCTGGGGAGGCCTGGCCAAGACAGCCTGTGGACGGATGACGGTAGCCCAGCACCCATGTAGCTGATTGGCAAAAGAATGCACAAACTGAGGGAAGCAGGTGTGCAAAAGAAAGAGGTCCAACCCAAAATGCAGGCGGGAGGCTAATCAGCAATAGATGGGGGAACCGGATTGCGCAAGAGGGGGGGTAGGGTGGGGCAGCCTCTTCCTAAAACTCCGCCTTCACCTCCTCATCTGGCTCTGCAGTCTGAGCAGTGGGGGGGTGGGGGTGGGGGGGAGGGGGAGGGCTGGCCTCGCCCACAGCCCTGCTCCCCTGGGCCTCCAGAGGAGACCCGGCTTACAGAGGGTTCCCCTGGCCACACACGATCAGGAGCCCTTTGCTGTCCCTCAAACCCAGCGCGTGAGGATGAGAGAGGGGCGCATCAGGCCTTCCCACCCCACGCCACACTCTGCCTGTAGATCCACGCCCCCCCCCCCCGCCCCCGGCCCTAGGAGTGGAGATTGCTCTTAACACCACAGACATGGCCAGCCGCTGCCCAGGGACATGCTGGCGGGGCCTCCCAGGCCAGAGCCTGCAGCAGAGGCAGAGCTGGCGCTGGGCCCCCATGCAGCATGCAAGGCCAGCATGCACTGCGTGCTCCCTGCCGCAGGTCACCCTTTCAGGGCTGGGGCCAGTGGGTACGGTGATAGCCCAAAGGCCGTGGGCACCCTGTCGTGTGCCGCTGCCACCCCGAGGGGGCAATCCTAGGCACGGGCCTGGGTGCTCAGAGGAACCTCCCAGCTTCAGAGCAAACAGCGGCAGCTCCAGAGAGGCTTAGGGCCTAGGGAAGGGAACCTCTTTCAGGTCATCTTCCTTCTCAGGATGGGGTCCCAGGGGAGACAGGGAGAAGGTGCTGGATCCCCTGGGCTCCATCCTCCACACACCCTGGCTGCCCAGGTGCTAAAAGGGTGAGCCCCGGGCATGCTTTCTCCCCAAGCGTCTCCCTCCTGCTCTGCCCGGGCTGGGCTGGCCTGCGCCGGCATTGCCCGAGCCATGCCCACACCTCTGCAGCTGGTACGGTACCTGCGGTTGGAGTGGCTTCAGAATACAGCACCCAAGATGGCCAGAGAGAGGGACAAAGCATGAGAGAGAGGAGAGAAAACAGAGGGACAGGTGAAACCACAGGACAAGCGAGCAGAGAAGGTTCTGGCTTCAACCGGACCTCGATGGAAGGCAGGCCCCTAGAGGATGCCCCAGAGGTCTGCCACCATGCTCCAGCAGAGAGCTCCACCCCTGGTTTTCCGAGCTCCTTCTCACTCGCTCTGCTCTCTCTCTCACTCTCTCTCTCTCCCTGGGGCTGGGGAGGGAGGTGACTGGGCAAGCCCACCCAGGGCTGGAGGCCAGCGCTTCCCCCAGGGCTGTGTGCTGCCCTTCTCTTCCAGGCGGTTGGTCTTCCATGATGCCGGACATTGAGGACAGGAGGACACCCACCCAGGCAAAAGGACAGGTCAGGAGATGCTAAAGGGTGTTGAGGTGGACAGGGAGGACCCTGTTCGCGGGAAGCCTCCCACCACCAACTTGGTCTTGGCAGGTCATTCTCGCTCAGTGGGAAGCCCCCCACCTGCCTGCCGCTGCCCTAGCTGTCCATGGAATGAGAAGATGCCTTCAGAGCAGCGGTTCTCAACTGTCCTCGTGCCACGGCCCTTTCAAACAGGTCATGTTGCAGTGACCCCCAAGCATAAGATTCTGTTCACTACTACTTCATAATTGTAATTTTGCTACTGGGGTGACCCCTGTGAAAGGATCGTTCAACCCCCAAAGGGGTGATGACCCCCAGGTTGAGAACCCTGGCTAGATGAAGAGGTTGGAGGAGTGTCTGGGATCTCCCATGGTCGCTCTGCTGGGAAGAACTGCACTCTGCTCTGTCCCCTGGACCTGCAGAGCATTCTCAGTGGCGGGCCCTGGGGCGGGACAGCGAGGCCTGGTCTGTCTGCTGTTCTGTGTGGTGGTGGATGCAGAGGCGGAGTAGAGGGTAGTTGCAAAGTAGAGGAAAGGCTGAGTCTCAGGTCACGGCTTGCAGCAGCCAGGTCCTGAGTGGCCCCCAGCCCCAGGAAAGTCCCCTGTGCCTGCGTGGTGGTGGTGGAATACATTAGGAGGGGGGCCTATTGTGCGATTCACTCCCAGGTTTGTAGAAGACCAACAAGGGGTGCCCGTCGCTAATTCCTGCCCCCCATCCCCACCCCTGTGGCGCAGTGAAGGCCTGCTGGTGTGAAGGGTGGAGGGTGGGGGCTCAAGAGAGGGGCAGGACAGGCAGCCCCATGGAAGGAAGGAAGAAAGCAGCACCATGCTGTCCTGGGTTGGGACCAGGCGGCAGGAGTCTCATTTGGGCCGCAGCCAGATCATGGGGCCTGAGCTTCCACAATGAAAACTCTAGCACGTTGGACCTCCAGGCTTCCCCCTCTTAGAAGCCCTCCATCCCAGAAACCCTCCCATCTCTCCTGCCGCCACTGCGGCCCACCACACACTTCTCAGCGGGACTTGCAAAGAGAAGTCTCCCTTCTGGACCTGTGTCCTTCCTTTGTGTCCTGTGGCCGCCCTGGCACCTCACCCGAGAAAGATCCATGTGGGAGGGAGGCCAGATGGCAGCCTGGGAGGAGTGTGGGGCCCGCCTTGTGGACCTGAGTGTGGAGCCCCCTCTAGTGGAGCTCCCAGGCCAGCGCAGGCCTGGTGAGGCCCTCTGGGGCGAGGCTCAGGGGATGAGTTCCTTTGTTCTGGGTGGGCCAGGGGCCAGTTCCAACTCCCCACTCCTCCCTGCCACACGCCCCTCATTCAGCTCAGAATACAAGGGGGGCCTCCACTCCCTGCTCCTCCGCTCACAAACCTGCATGAGAGCCTTCTGCACAGTCATCTCTCCCTCCTCCTGGTCCCCGTGTCCCCTGTTTGTAATGAAGGGCTATTTCCCCGGCCCCCCCCCCCATTCCCAGGGGGGTGAACATGTGTCCTCTAGTCCATTAGCACCTGTGCTTCCTCAGCACCTTCCCTCGACTGTCTCCTCATCCCAAGCCCGGGCTTAAGGGGATCATGGGGCTCCCTGAGCAGCCAGACATGTCACGGCAGAGTGGGGACCCAGGTGACGCCCCCAGTCTAGGGTGTCTGTGTCCAGTCTGAGGCCGGCGCTGCCCACTCAGGAGGAGACATAGGCTCCCACTGGAGCTGCCTGCGCGAGCGGGCATCACACCTGGCCCCGGGGGCAAGGAGTGCCTACCTTCATTGGGGGGTGCAGGCGACTCCTCAGTGACGGTCTCCCCGTTGCCCACCTGCGTCCTGGCGCTGAGGGTGAAGCGGTAGCGGGACACGGGGTCCAGTCGCTGCACTGAGAACTTGGTCTGGTTCGGGGAGAAGCTCTCGGCTATCTGCTTTCCTACTTTGGTTCCATTGACTGGGGGAGCGGAGGGGGTAAGGGGAACGCAGCGTCAGGGGGGCAGTGGGCACGGTGAGGGAAGGGGCTGTAAAGGAGGTGCTCCCTGGGGATCCTCAAGGCTGGCTTCCAGGGGAGGCTCTGTTATGACCAGGCGGGGCATAGTGGTCCCGTGGATCTAGCACTCTCCAGCCCCTGAGATGAGAAGATCTGACTCATCATCCCCCGGTCTTTTCAGACCAGGACAAAACTCCAGAGCTCCTTCCTTCCTTTCAGACAGATGTAAAGACGCTGTGGGTGGGGGCTAATTTGTCCTTTTAGAGGTGCATTCCATGCACCTCGGAGAGCGCAGAGCCCTTCTGAAGGGCTTATCGGCTCAAGACTGATGGCGGCTGCGATCATGTCCAAGGACACCCCACCTGCCTCTGGAACCTGTTCCAGGACGTGCACGATCACCCCCTGAGAACCCCCGTTCTCGGATCTAAGGGCTCGCCGGTCTCCACATGCTGAAGGTGAGGTCCACCTGACCCAGCCTCCTGCCTGAGCCACGTCCTTCTCACCCGGGGGACCTTCCATGTCTTCTGAGTGCCCTGGAGCGTGGCCGGGAGAGGGGCACTTTCTCCCAGCCTTGCAGGTCTGAGTCTTCAGCTCTCTGGGAGGGGGCCCGGGTGGTTTCTCATGAGACAGAGGACTCCGCTGTCTCACCCAGCAGACTGGGCGCTCACTGCAGGCAGAGCTGTGGGAGAAGACGGAAGTCCCCCGCCCCACCTCTTTGTGGGCCCCTCTCTCTACCCCTCATGTCACCCTCTCTGCAGCCCCCACTGCCTCCCTCCCGCCCGCCTTATCAAGAATGGGCTCCTGGTTCCCAGAGTGTCTGAAAATAGGGGGGTGGGACATACAGGCCTGGTATCTGAGAGTGTATCCGGTCAGGATCCCGTTGGGGTGTTCCGGGTGATCCCACTCCAGGTTGATTGTGTCCAGGTTGGGCTGCCGCACTCGGAACCGCCTGGGGGCACTGGGTACTTGGGGAAGGAGGGGTGGGCGGGGGTGGGGAGGGGGAGGAGGCACACAAGAGAACAAAGCAGGAGCATGAAGGGCTTGGCCTCCCGGCATGCCCCAGGCTGCAGAGCCCCCCAGCAGAGCTCCCAGCCGAGCCTCTGCCACTGCTCCCCTAAGCCCAGGACAGATATGGCTCAGAATTTGCTGTGTAAACAGAGAAGAGGAGGTCCCTGGATGGTGCGCTGCCGGGTTCTGGGTGCCTGCTCCTCCAATCTGAAGGGTAGGGCACCATGATGGCCCTTTTCTGGGGCAGCAGCCCCTGGGCCTTGGACCAGGGTTCTCACATATGTCCAGTCAGTAGGGAAGGCTGGGTTTGAGGGCAAGGGGGAAAAAAGTTCAAGATGGAATGGATGGTGTGTGTGGGGGGGGGGGGGGGTGGGGGTGTCACACACAGAGCCGAAGCAAGAAGAGGAAAGAGAGGAATAAAGAGACTCAGAAGAACTGAAAAGAAGGAAAGAAGAAAAATGGGGGGATGGGGTGGGGGAGGGGGAAGCAAATGCAAGGCGACAGAACCAATTAAAGCAGATTAAAAAGATCGGCAGGAATCAGAGATGGGTCTGGTGGAACTTCCAGAGTAAGCCAGTGGCAGCAGCAGGGCCGAGCAGTGAGGTGGGGGGCACGCGTGGGCAGAAGGCAGGCGCCACAGCCAGGCAGTCTTCCAGGGAGCTCTCGCAAGTACAGAGGTGAAGGCGTTCTTAGAGACAGTCCTTAAGTCTGTCGCAGTCCAGCGGATATCAGCCCCTGTGGTGCCCCATGCGTGTGTCTCAGCGTGGAACCCAGCTCCACGGTGTCCAACAGCGGGCTCTTCCAAAGCCAACCATCAGGCCTTTACCCCAAAGCACTTCGGGGCAGGCCCCACCCTCCACCCTGCCAGGGAGCAGTCGGTGTGCTAAGAGCTCGTGCCACAGGGGACGCTGATGATCTCAGACGCCCGTCAAGGAATTGGACACACCTGGTGGTCAGGACACGTGTGTGGCCTTCAGCCTCCCGAGGTGGTGTGGGGAGAGAGCCAAAGGTCCTACAGGGACCTGGGAATGCAGTTGGCATGGCCCGTTGGAACCAAGTCCTCGGACAGCGCAGGGTCACTCTTGAGACAGAATGCTCAGTGGCAGGTGGCTGAAGCTGCAGGTCACTGCCTCCAGGAGAGCGCGTAGAGGTCCACTCAGGTGGTCAGTCGGGGTCATGCCACACAGGCATTGCGCTGTCTCCCCTGGCCCTGGCCCACCCTGGGGGTGGGGCGCAGGGCCCACCTACCTCCTTCTGGGGTGGTGAATTCCTTGGTTTCGGTGCGAGGCCCATCACCTCTCCCATTGACCACAACCATCTCTAGCTTGTAGTTGCTGTAGGGGAAGAGGCGGCCCACCACGCCGCGGGGACGGTCCCCTGGGAAGCTGGCTTGCTGTCTCTTCTGAGACACCCACAGGTTCTTCAGCAAGCTGCTCTCCCTCCAGTAGTAGGCCTTCAGGACAGAGGGGGCTGGTGAGGGGCTGACCAGGCAGGGCTGGGTTAGTGGTTAGTGGTGGTGGTAGTGCGACATCCTCCCTCGGCTTGCTGTGGGCTCCAGGTTCCATGCGATCTCACAGTCCCACATGGGACTGGGGAGGCAGCGTCAGACCCGGGTCTTGAATTTAAAGCCACCAGCCATCACCGACTTTGAAGTAAAGTCAAACGAGAAGTAGCGTTCTTGGTTCCAATCAATTTTTGAGCCACGTCGCCCCTCTGGGGAACGGACAGAAGAGCCCAACTCCCATCTTTGAGGCTCTGCAAGGGAACTTACTTCTAAGCTGGGTACTGGTTGCTGAGGGAGTCGGTGACAGACCGCAGATTGGAGCCAAGGGGCCAGGCACGGCGAGCTCTGGTCTGTGCTCTGAGACCACCTGGCCTGGGGGTGGATTAGTGAGGCTTAGATTGGCAACAGCCAGGTGCTGAAAAGCAGTAGGTTACGACAGAGATGTCTGACGATAAGAAAGGGTTGGCTTAATCCTCTGAGGGCAATCCTTTGGCTTCCTTTGGTATTATGTGAGGACCTTCAGGAAGGAGAGAGACGCCTGTCCAAGGACAGTGGCATGTTCCCAGTCCATGGGAAGCTAGGCTACTTGGTGACCAGAGCTCAGCTGGGAGGGGTGGCTTGTGGAAGATGGCAGTGTACCGGCACACAGCCAGAAGAGTTGGCGACAAAAGGCTCGGTTAGTGGTGTGTACAGATCCTCAGGTCACTAGGCTGGCCACAGCAGTGTCACCCAGGCCTCCAAGGTCAATAGAGAGACTAAGTCTAGACTCACGAGGGGGACCAGGTGGGAGCTTTAGCCAGAAAAGTCTCCAGGTAAAGAGGTCAGGGCCACAAAGCAGGTTAACCTCTGGCTGGTGTTAAGAGCCCACGCAGGTGTACACAGCATCTCACCATGCGCCCACCTGCCTAATTCATTTCCTGAGCAGAGGGCGACCCCTCCATGAGGTCTCCCTATGCCCCTCAGCCAACTCTCCAGCATCTCTGAAGCACTGTGGGACCTGGACTAATGATTTCTGCCTCCCTCCCTGACATCTCAGTGAGAGCCCCCTTCCCTAAGGCTGGGGCGTCTTCACACCCCGGCATTTCTTTTCCCTCTTCCCATCTCAGGTGACTCCTTCAAAAAGGAAGGGCCAATGGACAGAAACCACTTCCAGGCCACCAGGACCAGACATCAGGGATCCAGATGACCCACATGCTGGAGAGTCCAGTGTTGGCTGGGACCATCGGGAAAGCACCCAGAGCCCCTTAGTGGCTCTGACCGTTAGTTGGGAGGTTAGAGAAGCAGAACTGGGCCGGGCAAGCAGTCCCAGCGGGCCGTGAGGGGAGGGAAGTGTGCAGCTCACTGGTCCAGCAGCACCACTTCCCAAGATACACATGGGTCCATATGCGCACATGCACACACACGCACACGCACACACGCGCACACACACGTGGGTCACCGTCTGCCGTGCAACGTCAACCCAGCCCACTATCCCTCCCAGGGTTCTCTGCTGAGCTAAGAGAATCAGGCATTCTCTGAGCTCAGTTTTGGAAAAGCTAAACCCAGACAGCATCTTCTTGATGTCATGCCAGAGTCAATAAATAGCCCTGGCCCCCTTCCAGGTTATCTTATGCCTGGGTCTGCTGGCCCCCGGCCTGGTTAGCAAGCTGGGTGATGGATTAGGTGGGTTGGGGACTGGCTTTCTCACTCGGTACTCTCTGAGCTGGCCCTGGACCGTGTCGGAGTAGACGCGGTTCCACTGAATGCTGATGGCAGTGCTGTTCAGGACACGGATTTTAACATCAGTGGGTGCAGCCCTGGGATCTGCGGAGGGGTGGGGGGCAAGAGCTGGTTATGCAGGTGGGTATTGAGGGTCTCTGACGGGCTCTTTGCTGGCCTGTCCCACCCCATCCTGTGCACTGGGCAGGAGCTATGCCAACACCTCTGGACTGTACTGGGAGGTGGGGAAGGTTCAGGATAGAGGGAACAGCCCCCGTGAGAGGGAGTCTATGTGCTTCCCTCCTGTGCCGGTCTCCTTTCCCTGCTTCAGGTCCCAGGGAGCTGCCCCGTCTGAGCCCTGTCTCTGGTTCCGAGGCTCCTAGGTGGTTTGGCCCTCAGTAGCAGAACAGGAGCGGGTCAGCCTGGGTATAGCGGATGCCCCCTCTTTGCTGGGCCTTAGCAGCACTGTACTCTTCTGCCCCACATCATACCCAGCGGATGACCCTTCTGCCGCTAGCTGCTGGTGACTCTGTAACCAGCCCTCAAGGCAATGCCCCAAACCTTGGGGTTTTCCCCCTAAGTCTGTCCCTACATTACAAATGGATCTGCCACCCACTTCCTGCTGGGGCCCAGCTCAGCTTTCCTTTCCCTCCTGCCCACACATGCGAAGGTCTGGTGAATAGAGAGGAGTCTACCCATTCCTTCTCCCAGGGCTTGTCCTAGCCCTCTTTATGCCTGTAAGCGGCTTGGATGACTCTCCCTCATGCCCTCTAGTCCCTTGGACCTAGCTGCAGGGGTAGACAAGGACCCCAAGGACGGCCCCTGAAGTCCACAGCCACACTGGACATCAGTGTTCCCGGAAATGCCTGCCGACGGGGAGGTGAGAACTGGGATGGGCAGAGGGTCTGGTCTGCTGGTGCCTCATGCTCTCCTCCTGAGGGGCCCACTCACCTCCAGGGAGTGGGGACCCCCGGGGCCCAACCCTGCCTCCTAAACACGCTACTCCCTAGGCCGCCAGCACTGCGGCTGAGACGGCGGCTCTCCCCCTGGCCCGGTGAGCCTGCTGGGTGAGGGATGAGGTGGGTGGGGGGCTCTCCCTCCCACCACCTCTTGGAACTCTTCTCAGCCCAGACAAGACCCTTTGGGATGTGGATGGGATCCTGCACCAGGAGGGGCGCCTGAGCCTCGGCCCCCAGCTTGCTCAGCAGCCTGCTGGCAAAGAGCAGCTGATGTCTGGACAGCAAGGCATAGCCGTCTGCAGAGTCTTGTCGATTTTCTTACAGATTGCACTTTTTTTGGGGGAGGGGGGCATCACTGCCTCTGGTGGTCATGGAAGCTACCCAGCGCCGTTCCTGAGAGCCGCCGCTGGATTTGAACCACCAAGCTTGCGGGCTGCAGTCCTGCACTCAACCACTTACGCCACTGGGGCTCGGCCCCAGATTGCTCTTATGAGAGCTCCCAGAGCTTGGCATGGCACCAGAGTGCTGCCGGTGGCCAGTCTGTAGCTTGATCATGGAGTCGGCCTGTGCACCTTCTGCTCCCTTCTGCTTCCTCTGAGGACCCGAAGGAAGGGGCCTTCCTGTGCAGGTGTCTAATTCTGGCTGTTTGGTGCTTTTATGGTGCTAACCGGGGCCGGGCAGCCAGATGGCCTGTCTGGGGATCTGTAGGCCTGAGTTACACTTTCAAGGCGGACAAGGGCTATAAAGATCTGTCTGGGCATCAGTTTGGACATCTCTAGGAAAGGCTAATGGCCTTCCCGGCAGTGACACCGGTAAGTCTAACTAGGGATGGATGACTAACATTCAGGGCCTGAGCTTGTCCGCTGCATCTGCCCTGGTCGCTGTCGGGCATCTCTCCCCGGGAGCTGGCTGTCCTCCCAGGGTCTCCGTGGAAGTCCCTGGCCTGTGTGGGTGGCCTTGCGGGGCCTGGTTGTGGGGGTCCTGGGCAGGAGGGGCGGGGGCGGACACTCACAGTCTTCTCCCGAGTAACCGATGACAGTGTCCGGCTCTGGGCCCTTCCCAAAGTCGTTCTCGGCCTGGACGCGGATCTCGTAGGGCACATAGACCGGAGTCTGCCCCACCACAAAGCGGGAGCCCCATACGGTGACGTTGTTCCAGGTGTCGCGGGTCTCTCTCCGCCGCCACTTGACAATGTAGCGCAGGTTGGGGCCGAAGGCAGAGGTGGCATTCATGGGCTAGGTGGGGAGAGAGAGACAGAGGGGTGGGGAGGGTCTGGGTGGGGGCTCCCAGACCACACACAGCTTGGTCTCTCTTTTCCGTGCCAGCAGCGTCACTCCGGACCACCCCCAACCTGTCCTGCCTCCTTGCACAAGGTGACCAGACTTCCTGCTATTTAACAACTTGTCCCGCATCTCGCCGCATCTTAAAATTAAATAAGTATATTACGATACTGTTTTTGTGTTCTATGAACATTTTTGTTGCTCCATATAAACCACATTTTTAATCAAGAACCCCTCCTCCCCCGGTCCACGGTGTCCTGCTTAAAATCTGGTCACTTTATCTTTGCAGGACTGGGACAGGCAGGCTGCCGCTCTCCTGCTGAGCCCTCCCGCAGAGTCCAGAGGCCTGGGGGCCAGCAGCGGATTTTGACAAGCGGGGCTCACCCCTGGTGCTGTGTGCACGTAGCCTTGCTATGTGATAGTGAGCCCGAATGCCGGGGCGGGCCATCTGTGTGCGTGCGAATGCTCCGTGGTCAGTAGCATGACAGGGCCCGGGAGAAGATAGGACATGGGCAATGCAGCGTGGACTGCAGGTAGAATTCTGATGATGTGTGTCGTGCTTTGAGCCTCAAGATCAGCATTTCAAAGTGACCAGGGGTGAGAGCAGAGGCCCCGTCTCAGAACCCACAGGGTGGTTCCGCCTGGTGCCTCAGCACAGGCTCAACAGCACGGTGTGTGGCTTTGGGTTCTTGACATCAGCGTGGGATACACTCGTGCTCTCCCATCCTGCCGGAAATCTTCCGTCTTCTGAACCGTGCTTCTCACTGGTCTGTCCCAATGGATCCCGGCGGTTGGGTAAGCCTGTGGGGTGATTCTTCCTCTCCCCCCGAGGCCCTGACACAGGAATCAGTGTCCTGGAAGCCTGCCACACAGAGTGGTGGGCCCCAAACTGACTCTGATGAGGTCCTGATGCCCAGGTGTATTGGCCTGCACTCGGCCCTTTGGGCATTACTCCACTCTGGCCCCAGGCATTGGGGTGCCCTGTACTTCACATCTCACACCCAGGGCGGACCCTTGGAATCCTCTCTGCTTCCGAGCCACCTCTCTCAGGTCTGCCGTGATCTGAAGGGGTGATTTAAACACCCCTGTGACGCCTGGTGTCCCTCAGCCGCTGTTCACGTGCTAACTCCCAGAAGGGGTGGAGATCTGATTTAGAGAGAAGATCTTTGCAGATATGAATCGAGTTAACGGGCACTCATGCTGGAGCAGGGAGAGCTCTGACCCAGCATGCCTGGTATCCACTTAAGAGAGGAGATGAGGCAGCCTCGCGGAGAGATGGATAGCAGAGAGATGCTGCCCTAAGCCGAGGGATGCGTGGGGCCACCGGATGCTGGAAAAGGCCAGGGAGGGTCTCCTTCTCAAGACTCCCGAGGAGGTCTGAACCTGTTAACACCCTGGATTTGGATGTCCTGCCTCCCGAAATGGGAGAGAAAAGATTTCTGTGGGACTTAACGACAAGACCCTTCAGGCCCTAATAAGTCAAAGGAAGTATTGTTAGCGCAGTGCCAGTTCCCAGAGGTACGGGTTAATTTGAAGCAGGACCACAGCAGACAAGTTCTCCGTGAAACAAGCTCGTCTCAATCTCTCAGGAGGCCTTCCAGGCAGATCCAGTCAGGGCATCTGCTGGGCCTTCACCTTGAGGCAGAGAGGGGAGCTTGGCAGTGTGGCTGGGGGGATCCCAGAGATCTTGAAGGATGAAGGAAGTCTGCAGACAGTGGCCAGGAAAGGTGTGCGGAGGTGTTCTTGCCGCTGCTTCCTGTCACGGCAGTGCACCTGCTCATGCTATGAAGGTGCCGGGGGCTGTCCTGGGAGACTTTTGTTGGGAAGCCTCACCCCGTCCACCCCTCAGCCCCTGTCTTGCTCCTACTGACTTTTCTTTTGTTCCCCCCAAATCAGAGAACATGGCAGAGGAACTGTTTGACTCCCCCGAGGATGCCCACACTGCCGTCTCGAAGCAGGATTCTTTGGAGAAGGGTTGGAAGACGGAACTACCCCTCTGCCTTCCCAAATGAGCACACCGGCCCCAAGGAGGGTCTGTCGAGAAAATGTGATACTTTTGCTTCATAACAGTGCCTGGGACTTGATAGCAATCCTTTCTGATGTCCCTTGGTATACACTCGGGAGGCAGGAGGCCTGGAGCCAGGATGGAGTTGGGATTTGACAATCCTGGCCTGGGGGAGAGACTGTGGAGCCAGCTAGGCCATTCCCTGACTGAGGACAATCTCAGGAGGCGCCGCTCCGTCCTGCGCCTGCAGCCGGCTCCAGCGGCGGCGGCTCCCAGAGCAGGCACAGCCAGAGCCCGGTGCTCAGGCTGATTCCTTCCCAGCAGGAAGAGCGCTTGCTGGAGGTGCTGCTCTCTGCGCCACCGGCAACGGGGCCGGCTGGCAGTCGATGCTTCCCTCCCAGGCGCTGAGCTCTTGTCTGACCAACTCTGGCCGGTCGAGTGGCCTGAGCACGGTGTGGTTTGGGATTTTGTGTGTGGGGGGAGGTGAGTGGAAAGGCCTCCAGGTGCAACACTGCCAGGTGAGCTGGGGCCCTGGGGGCGGGCTGGGAGTGCCTCTTACCGTCCACGTAATCTCCATGTTGTTCTTCCTGGTTCCCTCTCCCTTCACGTCTGCGGGATTGGACTCAGGGGCTGGAACCCAATAATACAGAAACAGCAGGTCAAGTCCAATTTGTGCCTTATCAGGGCACGGCCAGCAGCCTCTCTTCTCTCCCCAAACTGGTCCTGCCTCAGTCTCGATGCACTCGCTCTGCTCCCTGGGTCAGGGTTCGGGGTGCGGGTGGTGGTGGTGGCAGGTGGCTAAGGGGGAACTCACTCAGGAGCTTCTGGGCATTTGTTCCCACACAGGTTACAGCCCAGAGAAACCCCCTGGGGTGGGGGGCCGCTCTCTCCTGTCTGGTGGAGGTGCTGTCAGCATCTCCCTGGGACACCCAGCAGTGACCACACACAGGAGCAAAACTCACTCTTGTGCTCCTGGACCCGGGGGGCTTTCCTCTCCGAGACTAAACCCCCAGTGCAGGAGGCCCTTCTTTGGAATTTAAATCCCTCCCTAGAAGCCCTGGTGGTGCAGTGGTTACACGATGAGCTGTCAAACATGAGGCTCGCTGATCGAGACCAGCGGCCGTTCCTCTGGTGAAAGACGAGGCTTTCTCCTCCCAGAAAGGGTTCAGGGCCCACAAACCCACAGGGGCAGATCTGCCCTGTCCTGTGAGGCTGCTCTGAGTGGGTGGTTTGAGGTGTGTTTGCAGTGATTAAACAGAGCATTATGCAGCCCATGGCACTCGCCACAGCCCTAGGCCCTGGCCTCAACTGGGAAGCAGGAGAAGGTTCAGTCATTGCCCCAAATCACAGCAGCTGGGAGCTGGGCGAACGCCATGTGCCCGGTGGGTTCTGGAACATTCTCTGCTAGCTTCATGTACTCACGTGCTCCACTGGTGCGGTAGCGCTCAGAGGGGAGGCTGGGGTGGCTACTCCCAACCTCGTTGATGGCGATGACCCGGAACTGGTAGTTGACGTAGGGGGAGAGCTGGAGAACGGCGGAGTTGACACTGCCTGGGAACTTGGAGTGGTCGTGCCAGACGCCCGGCTGGAACTGGTCCTCTTCAAACTGGACCACGAAGTCTGGGTGGGCATGGGAGACGGGGCTGTGGCAGGAGCCCAGTCCCGGCACTCTCCCGCCTCTGCGCCCAGGGAGCTGTTCTTCCCCAGGGAAGGAGAGCGGAGGTGTGTGCGCATTCACGCGCCAGGCAGGCGTCCAGGGAAGCCGGCCTGCTGCTGACCTGTGATGGGGCTGTTGTTGGGGTCCCCTGGGATCCAGGTCAGCCTCACGCTCCTCTCAGCCAGGTCAGTGAGCTCCAGGTCGCGGGGTCGGTCTGGCCGTCCTGGCAGCAGACAAAGAACACAGAGGCTGGATCCAGTCCAGTCCTAGAGGCCACCCTGGGCAGGCAGGGGCTCCACGGGCTTTGGGCAGGTCCACCCTCTCCCTCTGGGGGCCAAGCAAGAGCCAGGCCCGCCCTTTCCCCTGGGGTGATCATTGTGGGCTGCTTGCTCGGTCCCTTGGCGACCAGCCTGCCCCACCACTGGGGGGACCCCTCCAGGCCCTTTCAACAGACCCATGGGAGCTGTGGGACATTGGACATGCGCCCAGGGGGCCCAGGGGCAGGAAACAGGAGGTGTTTGGGCAGGCAGGATAGAGGGAGGGGGCACAGAGAAAGAGGGCAGGGCCAGGGAGGAAGTCAGGCTTAGTCTAAAAGTTCAGAGAAGCCCCAGCTGGACTTCCAAGCAGGGCAGGGTCAGCACCTGTGGGGGTCAGGTCTCACTGGGATGTCTTGGGAAGAGGGTAATACAGCCAATCAGCCACCGACTGATGGACGGGCAAGAACCAGCCCCACTCCGGGCACCTGAATCAGTGATGTTCCTATTCTGGCGAGTTCCATGAGCTCTGAGTGTGTCTGTGTGCGTGTATACATGCGCGTGTACTCTTGTGTGCGTGTGTACACGTATGCGTGTGTATACGGGTGCAAACAAGTATATACATGTGTGTATATGTGCATGTGTGTGCACATGTGTACGTGCATGTGGCTCTCCAGAGCCTCCAAATTGTTCATGGGAAAATGTCACTATCATCTAAGTCTATTTCCACACGAGCATTCCAGAGGCCTTCATATAAACAGACGTGAGGATGCTCCAAGCAATGGGGGAGCTGGGGGAAGAGGGTTTGCGATGGATCAGGGTAAGAACAGGCTCCCCCTAGACGCACATGGGGCCTCTCAGGGGGAACAGGAAACCCAGCCCAGACCATGGCGGTGCACATGAGGGTTGTCACACGGGTGCACATGCCCAGCATCTACAGGCTTGGGCTCAGCCCACGGTTTCCTGTGCCTGCGAAGGGTCGCGCTCATAGGTGCACCGGGGACACCCGGAGATGGCCAGACTTGGCATTTGGGGGGAGGCCGTGTCCCCCCCTCCCCTGGAACCAGACGTGGCGCATGCTTGTCTCAGCGCCCCCTTCCTGCTAGACGTGACCCTCTCGGGCCCCTGGGCAGGCTCCTCAGTTAGTGTGAATTACCTTTGGGTAGGGCGGCCAAGCGGTTAGTTGGAGTGGCCTGGTCAGCTGCAAAGGTAAGACACGTTATCCAGGTTAGCGGGTTACCGGGGCCACGGTGGCTACGTAAGGACGGGGCCAGGTGTGAACAAGGCCCTGGGCAGGGGCACTCTCGGAATGGCCTCACCCCTCTCCCTTGGGGAGTCCCTCCGGCCTGACACAGGCTCTCTGGCCCCACTGTCTTCACCTCCAGGCTCCCTGTTCCCAGCAGGGTGCCTTAGACCCTCAAAGGGATCAGAGCAAATGGATGGGGTGCACCCACACCCCTGGAGGCAGGGTGTCCAGCTTGTGGGCCTGGGTGTCACAGACAATAGAGAGAGGCCTCTCTGTGCAGGAAGGCACCCTACCCCAGGCTGGGAACAATTTGGGGTTTTATACCCCAGGGCCTGGACACGAGTGTAGGCAGAGATGGGGTCCATGGGACATACTGGGGCATCCTCTGAGGACCGGGGTCAGCTGGGAGCAGGAGCCAGGCTGGCAGAGGTGGGTAGAAGGACAAAGGTAAGCTCGGTCTTGTTTTAATGAGGGATTGTTTTAATCAACTTAGTGGGATGGAGTTAGCGGGAAAGGAGGTAAAAAGCGACCCTTCTGCCACACAGGCATCCTTTGCTTGAGGACTTAGGGGTGCTCATCATTCATCTCAGGAGGGGGGGTTGCCCCTGAGGCTTGTCCCCCGACCCTTAGATCACAGGGCAAGCCATCACCATACCTGCTGGGCCTCAGGCCCCAGGCCTGGCCCGAGGGTCACCCTGGCTGTGGGGGGCCAGGGATGGCGGCCCGCGCCAGCAGGCACAGTGACAGTTACCTAGCACGGTGAGGTAGGCCTTGGCCAAGTCTTGGTCCAGCTCAGTGCTGGCCACACACGTGTAGCTGCCTTGGTCTCGTTCGGCCACCCCATAGATGGTCAGGGAGTCATCTTCCTTCTTCATCCTGCAGAGGCATCAGGCGGGGAATGTCGGATGCAAGGGAGGAAGGGAGAGCAGCTGGGGGCGTGCTGGACACTGCCCCTGCTTCTCCAGGAGGGTCCCTGAGCCAGGAGAGGGAGACACGCAGGCTGCAAGGAAGTCGGAGGCCTGCAGGGTGTGCGACTCTGTGTTGCTTGCAGAGATGGAAGGGCTTTGCTGTCCTCAAGCAGCTGCAGGGCTTAATGGGGGGCAGGGAGAGTGTGCCCTGTACCCAAACACCACACCATGTGCTCATGCCTTTCCTGTGCTGTACTCCTCTGAAGGAAGGGCGGCCTGGCCCCACTCCCTCAAAAGACAGAATGAATGCTGTCCTCTCCTCCCCACCTCAAGCCCCATCTCCAGCCCAGATGTGTGTCCTCGGGACCCAGGCCCAGTTCTGCTCCGGAAACTCTGGACCATGCTCAGAGGACAGGGGCCAGCCCAGAGCAGGCAGCCTAGCCATTGATCCCGGGGTCCGGCTGGCAAACAATTAGAGAGATGACTATAGGCAGAGAAGCCTCTGCTTAGCCTGCCCCTGAGAAAGCAGACCAAGCCCAGAGCAGAAAGCCTGCTGGGAGAGGATGGCCCAGAGTTCTCAACCCAGAGCACAGGATGGAAACACGGGGAAAATAGTCAAAGGCCACCAGTGCCACTCACGTCCATCGCAGCTTAGCAGGCGGATGGAAATGTCTAAATGCTCGTTGGCGAGGGGGGGGGGTAACAGAGAAAGGAACACAAAGTGTTCAGTGCGCGAGCCCACACACACTGGTACACACACACACACAAACACTCCATGTTAGAGACTGTGAAAGGCCACCATGGTGGATCTGGAGGCCAGGGAGCTGAAGCACCCGGGTGGCAGAGCGGTTATGCGTTGGGCTGCAATCCAAAGGGTCGGCAGTTTGAAGCCGCCAGCAGCTCTGCGGGAGAAAGACCGGGCTCTCCTACAGTCTCGGAGCCCCACCGTGGTGCTCGCTGGGAGTCAGCCCTGACCCGGTGGCCGTGATGCGGGTTTGGTTTTGGTATGTTGAATGAAGTTGGTCCAAAACGAAAGGACAGATACTGTATGAAACCACGATATACAAAAAAAAAAAAAAAAAAGACAAGAAAAGGTTTTCATGCCCAAAGAAATAGACTTTGATGGCTACCTGGGTTGGGGGTGAAGGGATGTGACAGGCCAGAGGGTTGGTGCCATTGAGGGAGAAGATACTACACTCCAAGCGGAAGGGGGGAGATTTAGGGGAGGGGAGGGAACAGAGGAAGCCACGGGGGAAGGGCTGGCAGGTTGCTGAAAACCTTGACTGCCAAAATACTGAGCTGATCTGTGACTCAAGCTCCCTGCCATCGCGTCGATTCCAACCCACGGGACCCCAAAGGACAGGGCGAACGGCCCCTGTGGGTTTCTGAGACCGCCACGCTGCATGGGAGTAGCAGGTGGTTTTGAACTGCGGACCTTGCAGTTAGCAGCATAAGGTGTAACCTACCAGAGCTCCTAGCTGATATTTAAGGCCCCCACCGACTTCACAATTACAGCAAACTTCCAGGGTCCGGGTCTAGCTCTACATCAATTCGATCGGAATGAGGCGGAAAAGGAATGCCATGGCTGCCAAATAGACTCTACGTGGCAGAGCCGAACTGCCCCGTGTGCTTTCTGTGGCCACTGCTGTCTGTCAGTGGTGGCTGTGTTGCTGGAAGGACAGACAGGTCTCTCTTGGAAGGAAGGCCAGAGTGCTTCTTAGAGGCAAGGGTGGCAAGGCTTGAGATCACAGACTTACGACACCTTGTCGGGAGAGACCAGACCCCTGGGGAAGGACATCCTGTTTGGCGGAGTGGTGGGTGGTTTAAAAGAGGAAGATGGATTGACACCCTGACAGCAGCAGTGGGCGCAAGGACAGGAACGATGGGGAGGAAGGCACAGGACCGGCCCCTAGCAACAATCTTCAAGGGACACAAGGCCTTCTTCCCCCACAGGGCAGCTGCTGGGTCTGCTCCATTGACCCAATGCTTAATCCACTGTGCCAACAGACCGCCCTGGACAGGAGGCCGGCGCAGGTGTGTTTGAAAGCTTCACAGGTGACCTCAGGCTGCAACCAGGGCTGAGAAGTACCCACCCACTCGCTACCTGTGATTTCAAGAAGCTGGATGCAGCTAGAGATGGCGCTTGTCCGCCCTGCCCTCTGTTGGACACGAGGAGAACTGCAAGTGGGGCTGCGAGGGTGGAAAGTCAGGTCCTGGCTGCTGCAGGGCAGGAAGGCAGGGGGCTTAAAAGGAAAAGAAAGGAAAGAAGGGGTTCGGAAGCAAAGGAGAAGGAGAGGGATAGCAGGTGTGAAGAGGGAAAGGGAAAAGGAGAGGAAACCAAAAGCCAAACCCCTTGCCATCGTGTCCCTTTCTACGCATGAGGCTTCCGTGAAGACTGTCGGTCTTGATGGGAGAAGAGCATCAGGGGCTTGAACCACCGGCCTGGCTGTTAGCAGCCCAATGCCTAACCTGCAGTCCACCACAGACACCCCCCACCCCGAGCAGCCTTTATGGGCGCAGGTAGCCTCATTCTTCTCCCTCATAGTGGCTGGTGGTGTTGAACCACCGACCTTGCCACCAGCACCCTGGTGTTTACCCCACAGTGCCACCAGGACTCCTTGAGGAAGAGAGAAGAGAGGGGATGGACAGAGAAGCAGGGAGACAGAGTAGGGAGGGAGAGGTCACTGAGGCCCCTGTTCTCCCATCCGCCACAGTAACGGGTGCCACAGGGGAGGGAGAAGAAAATGTCACTCCAGCAGCTGCAGGAGGGAATAGCGAGGGGTGAGGGTGGGGGTGGGTGGGGGAGGTGCGGGCGGGGCACCTGTTTCCCACGTAGAGTGGCTCATCATCCTTCAGCCAGTGGACGGTGAGCTTCAGGGATGGGTCGTGCTTCACCCGGCACTCCAGCTGCACAGTGGTGCCCCTCTGGGCTGACTGGTCCTCAGGCATCCGGAAGATCCGCGTGGGGTCTGAGGGGAAGCCCAGGGCCCCTTCACTGACTCGCTCCCTGGCCAGCGTACCCCTGTCTGCTCCCACAGGCTGACCCCGGAGTCCTGGGGCCAGCCGTGGATGGGGACGGGAACAGTCTCAGTCCTGGTGTGGGCCCCCCCATATAAGCAATCCCAGAGTCCTCTCTGCCTCACACCCTGGGATGCAGGCAGCGAACTTTCAGGAAGGGCCACCCAGTTCTATCGGGAGCAGGCTGATTATCAAGGACTTGAGGGTGGGGGGCCTCAAGGAGATGCATAGGGAGACCCCGCTTAGGACTAAACACGTGGTGGTTCACATGCGGGTGTCCTCAGCCCACCCTGCACTGTGACCCATGAGCCCGGGGCCCTTACCTTTGACCTCAAGGCGGACCTGGTTTTCAGCTTTGCCCAGGATGTTGGTGGCGACGCAGGTGTAGATGCCATGGTCCTCTTTGCGGATCATCTTGATCTCCAGGCTGCCGTTCTCGTAGACGTGGTAGTTGCCGCCGTCCAGGTTGCTGCCTTGTCCATTCTTAAACCTCACAAAAGAGCAGCGGCCACGCAGCATAAGGAGGATGCCTCCCCCCCCTCCCCAACACACAGTGGGAGCCCCTGCTCCCAGCCATCGGGTGGCATGCACTGGTGGCATGCCTTGTGGCTGCCCCTTGCTGAACCTCGCTCTCCTCCTCTGTGCTATGAGGGGTGGGCCCAAAGGGTCTGCCTCGTTCCTTCTAGCTCAGACCCTTGGAAGTCCCCACCCCCAAAAGCCACATGAGCTATGGTTCCATGGTGGTGCCCCATGGCAACCCTGCAGGGCAGGGTTGTGCCCCTTAAGGGCTCACCAAGTTCTCACTGCCTTGGCCGGGATGGGTTCGGGCCGTCTGCACTGCCCAACACCCCGCTCAGGCCCATGGTGACTCAGGGCAGGGCTGAGACTCTGGTGGGGAAGTCCTGGTCTCCTGGGGCTTACCATCTAAGTGTGGGGATAGGGGACCCAAAGAACGGGCAGTCCAGGCGCGTCCGGTTGTACAGGATCACCCGGATGAGCTGGTTCCTCGGCGACAGCATCCGGGGTGGCACATCTGAAACCCCCAGAGAGCCCGGCTTCAGGGGAGCAGCCCCTCGTCGCCTCACCTCCTCCCCTTATCAGCTGTGCAAGGGCCAGAACTGCCCCCCACCACTGCCTCAGAAGCTCCCTCCAGTCGCTTCTTTAGGACAAGGTCTGCAAGGTTTTTCCTCTGCCTTCAAAAGAGCTTTTGCTGAGAATCTCCCCAAATCATCCAGCAGGTTCTGCACCGGCCCCTCCGCAACCCTCATCATCCTTTCCCTGTCCAGGGGCGCAGAAGAACACTCAGCACCACTCCCCTGCCTGAAGTCTGACAGAAAGCACAGTGGCCCCCACCCGCCCCCACGTGTTGAAACATACCCACTCTCTTTCATGGGGCGGGAGGAGCCTGAGGGCACCCTGCCAATACACCCAGCCCTTCATCCTCAATGGGTCATCTCTTCCATCTCCACGCCACCCCCCTTCTATCATCTGCCCAGGCCAGAGCTGTTCCTGGAGCAGCCACACTGGGGCAGACCCTCGGACTCACTCACCCAGCACACTGACGAAGGCGTTGGCCAGCAGGTAGCCATGTTCATTGGAGGTGTTGCACTGGTACACCGCTCTGCTGCTGATCTGGGTGTCGCGGAAGATGATGGTATCCCCGGCCACCTCCCGGTTGGGGTTGAGCGGTGCCGCTGCGGGTAAGAATGAGTGGGTCCTTGTGAGAAATGGGGGAGCCCTGGGAAGGGGAGCCCTGGGCGGTGTGGCCTGGAGTGAGGCCTCTCTCTCTAGGGGGACTAGAACTTCCTGCATGCGGGGCCCAAAGAGCAGCTGGGCAGTAGGGCGAGCACCTAGACTTTGGCAACACAGGGGCATCTGAATTTTAGCAAGCTCTCTCTCTCTCTCTCTCTCTCTCTCTCTCTCTCACACACACACACACATACACTAAGTCACACACTTACCCTTTTACCCACTCACACACACACACACACACATACACCTATACGCTGACACATGCTCACCCTTTCACACACACTCTCTCACACACCCATACACTAAGTCATCCTCAGCCCATACACACTCATCCTTTCACTCACTCACACACACACACACTCTCTCTCTCTCTCACACACACACACACACTCACTCTCAGTCATACACTACTAAGTCACACACTCCCTCACACACCCCCTCTCTGTGGTTGAGTCGATTTGGGCACATGGTACCACTGGAGGACAGACGCGACCTGTCCTGGGGGTTTCGGATGCTGTCACCCTTGACTGGGGTAGGAAGTCTTGGCTCTCTCCTGCCTGAGGAGCGCTTCATGGCTTCAAACTGTTGACCTTGACTCACAGTTAAAACCAGCCCCACGCATAACCCACCCCGGCACCCTTCCCCCCGTCTGCAGCTCCCACATGGGTTGGCACCACAGCATCCATTGCAACTGCCCTGACAGGGGCAGCTGTGGCCAGTAGGAGGAACCGCACATGCACCTCCTGAAGGGAGCTTTGGAAAGCACCAAGCCATAAGCAAGCCAAAGGGCCTGCATTGATTGCCCTTCTTCTGAGCATTCTCCAGACACCCTCAGAGTTACCCCCCAGGTCAACATCTGTTGAAAGTGGAACAAGAGTCCGTATGTTTGCCAAAGTGCTCCTGATCTTCCCAAGAAACATGCTTTGGCTGGTCAGACCCTGCTCCCTCCCACGATCCTCTCCTCCCTGTTGGCTGAGGCTACAAAGACCTGGGACGGGGGTAAACCCAGAGCCCTTGGGCCCCGTTTCCTGCATCCATCAAATAGGGGCAAAGCAGGCTCCCTTTCCAGCTCTGAGAAGACTGTGGTGAGACGATGGTGGTGAACGATGGAGAGAAAAGCTCCCTGGTGAAGAGCTGCCACGTGCAGTTTTTCTCTGAGCCGGGGAGGCAGGTGGCAGCTTGCAGAGCCCACGGGCTCTGCACCCTTCTCACCCTGGCTTGCGTCGCCGCCCAGCAAAACGCGTGCAGAAGATCAAGGCCAGCAATTTCCATGCCTCCTGGCCCTGCCATCTTCGTGGAAACAACTCCTCCCCATCACTCCCGGCAAGTGCTTGCTGGGGGCCGGGGGAGGGGGCGAGCAATGGATGACTGGTGACCTTTCCAAGGCCAACGCTTAGCTGCAAGTCCTGGATTTGGGATGAGGTTACTGGTGATGTGGAGTTTGGAGTCTTCGCCTGGCTTATCTCCAAAGTACAATTTGGCTGGGTGGGCTGTAGAGGCAGCTGGAGCCATGGCGTGGCCAACGCCCCAAGTGTGCCGCAAAGCCACGGCCTCTAGGTGGAGTCCCACTCACACGACCCCACAGGATGGGGAAGACTGCTCTGCAGGGTTTCCAGCATTGGTTGTAGCTCTTTGCTGAAGCAGACTGCCGGATCTGGACCTTTCTCTAGCTAAGGGCCAGTGGGCTCAAACTGCTGACCTTTTGATGAGCAGTCGAGGGCTCCCATCACTGCTACAAGGGCTTCTGCAGCACGTGTTCAAATGCACCACCCTCGAGGGGAGGCCCCCTCCTGGGGGACAGGCAGAACTTCCCTGAGAGGCTTCCACAACTGCCACTCTCCAGGGGAGTGGAAAGCCCCGTCTTTCTCCTACAGTGTCTGGTGGTTTCAAAACTGCTGACCAGGCAGCTCAAGGCCTGCCCTCTGTGACCCCAGAGTCGGGAGGGGGACAGCATTTCCTGAGAAACTACTGAATGAATACCAGATCTTACAAAACTGGGCTTGGTGCCAGCCAGGACTTACACTGCAAGGGCTCCCCGTTCACCATCCACTGGACAGTGGGCTTGGGGTTTCCGTTGGCACGGCACACAAGCCTCCCGTCCTCGCCGGGAGCCAGGATGAGGTTCTGGGGCTCGTCGAGCCAGTAGGGTGCAGCTGGAAGTCAAGGAGAGACACAGACCAGGGAGTTAGCGGCCAAGGACTGGCTGTCCTGCGGAGGAGGCTCAGCCCCAGGCACTCCCCGCCCCCCCCCCCAGGCTCATCCTCAGAGAGGCCCCAGGAGGCCTGCATCTAGCCCGTTGGCCTGGCTCTTGCCAGTTCTCAGAACAATCATTCCAAACCCAAGCTGTGTGCTCAATTCTCGGGGCCGGGGTGGGGAGGAGGGGTCACCTACTGACACTGACACTGGAGCCCCCTGAGGCTTTGTAAAGTACAGGTGTGCTGACAATTGGCACCAGAGGTTGGAACTCCTTCTGTGGCAGGCAGCAAAGTGAGCTGGTCCTGCAGGACTTCCCACGCATGCCCTGGGTCCGGCTTGTGGCTGCGGGGTCAGACCTTGGAGATGCTGGACGTTGGCTAGAGTGGACGTTCTTCATGCACCCTTTCAATTGTTGCCCATGTGCTGTGACTACATAGCAATGTGCACCTTTCTGAGGCTTTTGGCCTTGAGATCAGATTCTCAAGGACATTTGTCTTCCAAAAAAGGATACAGATACGGACCCCCTGGTTTAAGTATCATGCTGAGACCAAGGATCCGGGACCCAGCGTGAGGAGACTAAGAGCTTTCTCAGCCTGGGTCATCCCATCACCCACCTTTTCCCACCCCAGGCTGGATCCCTGGTGTCCCCAGTGCCCGGCTGGACCCTCTCTGTATTGGGGAAGGGGGGAGCAGGAAGCCATTAAAAGAAAGGTGATGTGGACCACCACGGTCCCCTGCATTTAAACAGAAGCAGAGCGCCACACACGAGGACACAGATGGCACACCATGGACAGAACGCACAATGAAGGGAGACCAGACGATGGGGCTGTGATCCGATGGCCAGGGGGAAATGCTGCCTGCCCCGAGGTCCCCAGGCACCAAGGGGGAGTGGGCAACGGCTGGGGAGATCCCTCTCCACCTCCCTTCATTCTTCCCTCCTCTCACCCTCCACTGCGACACCAGCCAGGGAAACAGTGTGGTGGGAGGCCCCCTCTTTGTGCCCCGCGGCCACCCTCAGAGGGAAAGGGTGGTCATGGTGTCTGGTGTTGGCAAAAGAATCGTAGTGAGAAATACACACAACGTACCCTTCACTCTCACCGAGATCGTGTGTCGGATGCTGCCCATCTTGTTGGAGGCCAGGCAGAAATACTCCCCCGAGTCCTCCTCGGAGACGTTGGTGATGCGCAGGGCCTTGTTGAAGTTCTCAAACCTGGCCTTGTGAGACGGGAGGTCCCCGCCTTTCTTGTACCATGCAATGTCTGGCGTGGGGCTATGTGACAGAGAGAGAGAGAGAGAGAGAGAGAGAGAGAGAGAGAGAGAGAGAGAAACCACATCACTGCCATTGAGTCAACACTGATGCACAGCGACCCTACAGGAGTGGGTAGAACTGCCTCTGTGAGTTCCCCAGGCTGTCATCCTTTAAGGACTAGAAAGCCCCATCTTTCTGCCAACCAGCAGCTTGTGGTTTAGAACTGCTGATCTTGTAGTTAGCAGCCCACCATGTAACCACTATGTCACCAGGGCTCCCTGAGAGAGAGAAAAGGCAGGGCACAAAGGCCTCTCCGCTCATGGTGGCCCCCCTGCTTTCCAGATCTCTGCGACTGCAGTTGGGCCCAGGGGAATGCATGCTCCCCTCTAGCTGATTTTCCTGGGGAGGGTGGGTGTAGAGGCTGAGGGGGCCACACAGAGCCTGAGGGACTCGGGGGAGACCACACAGTGCATGGCATCCTCTCTCGCACAGGATTTCTCACCCACTCCCCTTCTCATGCAACAACCAGTCACGGTCAGATGGCGAAGGGCATGCCTCCCTCCAGGACTGTTTCCTGCTCTTTTCGCCCCACTGCCAGGTCTGGTTTTGAGTTGCCGTCCGTGCGGCCACTGCAGGCCCTCAGTGCCCACGTGTGCGGAGTAGAGTAGGATTGCTATCCGCTAGGGTCTTGGGAAGCAGGTTGCTAGGTGTGGCGTCAGAGGAGCCCGGGCAGGTGTGAATCACCCACCTGCGGTTAGAAGTCAAGTGGCACTCTATGTGAGTGGCAATGCCCGCCCCCACCCCCGCCCTGAAATGTGGCAGAAACAACCGCCCATCCCTTTTCTCCCGGAGAGCGCGTCGCCCATACGTACACCCCCGAGGCGATGCACTCCAGCAGGAGGTCTGTGCCCCGAAGCACCATCTGGCTGCTGGAAGTGCCCAGGGGATACATGAAGCTGGGTGTTCTTTCTGCAACTCCTCGAGCTGAAAGAGGCCACAACAAGCTCTGGTGAGCCTCCTACCCAGAGGACCCACCCAGTTAGGCCAAGGCTGTCAGGCTGTCATCACACCCTTTGCCTGCTGGTTTACCCTTTCAGGTTCTGAGCCCTGGTCCACCCCTGGACATCGTTGAGAGAGGTGTTAGGAAGCCTGAGGCTCCCTGCCCACACCAGCGCCTGTGAATAGCTCTGTGTTCCCAAAGGGTCCCAGCTTCCCCTGGAGGGCTGCAGACCTCCAGGGGAGGGGGTGTCTGAGCAGTGAGGTATCCCCTCCCCTCAGCATCTGGGAGGCCCCGGTGGCGTGCTCCAGGATGGGCCATCTCCTTTGATGGGAGGTGGAAGAAAGCAGAGGCATAGGACCGCACGACAGATGACATGCTCTCCGAGATCCTGGAAACAAGGAGTTGGGAGGAGGCCACAGAGACCCAGAGGAACGGTCCAGTCTGAGAAGCTTGGGAGTGACTAATGGCTTAGCACCGGTGTGGGGAGAGTTAATGAGCAGAGGTGAGAGGAAATCTCGTTGGCCCAGGCCACCATTCCCCCTCCTCACTAAAGACTCTGGAAGGGGGTAGGGGAGGAGGGTGTTAATTGGATATGAAATTGGGGGTGGGGCATGGTGGCAGCCAGGATGGAGGAGATGATCTACAATTCAAGCAGGCTGTGGGAAGCCTGCTCAGTGAGGTTTTAAAACACTTTAAACACTCCCAGAGTCAGGACCACCAGGGGAGGAGCCGCACAAGCCACACCCATCTCCCAGAGTTCTTTGCAAAGTTCTATGGAAATGACCAAATAGAAGTAGGAAGAGCAAGGGGTTTCTGATCAAGAACCCCAGGAAACATATGCTTCAAGCAAGAAGAGCCCCTAATATACTATTGATAATGAGTCAAGCCTGTCCACAAGTTTTACAGGGCTTGGGCTCAGCGGGAGAGGGAGGGAGGCCCACAGAAGTGCTGGGAGCTGGGAGTCCCCAGAGATGCCTGGGGTGAGAACAGAGTCACCTCTCTGGGCCCTGAATCAGCTGGCAGAGTGGGCAGTCTGAGCCCCTGGGTGTCGCCAATCAGAAAGCCAGTGGTACATGTTGGGTGAGTGGTGGCCTGGCTGGACCAGCGGGGCTCCTGTGCTAGGGCTACCCCCCTCCCCGTCATTCACCACTGGGGGAGTGCATGTCATAGTATCGGTTCCCAGGCTATTCTCTGGGCAGGGGAGAGCTGTATGCCTTTGCCACCTCAGAGGTCAAAGGGCAATTGGCACAGCACGTGGCATAGAGCAGGTGGTGGAAGAGTGTGTGAGGTGAATGGAGTAACGGAGAAGAAAGAACAGGAAAGGACGCATTGCTTCACCCTACATGTTAGTGCTCTTTCTGCAGGGGTCCTCATCTGTCCCCCACCCCACCCCTCAGCACACACAGGTCTACACAGGAGCTACCGAAGGGGTTAATTCATTATGTGGTTAATCGGTTATACCATCTAAGTGATCTACAGCTTTGGTAGCACCCCGTGTGCAGTGTCCAGGAAGCCTGAGACCAAGAAAGCCATGTCCTCCCACCCACTGCCACCGATCGCCACGACAGTGAAGAGAACACAAGGTCAAGGGCGGCCAGAGGAGGAGGAGGAGACTCGGGGACGGGTGCCGAGGTGTCATGTCAGGCTGACGACTTTGCAAAACCGGGGAGGCTGGGGCCACGTGGCAGGGGCCCCAGCAGTGGACAGGCTCCTTCCACCCGCACAGCCTGATGTGACCCTGTGGACACTGAGCTCACACGGTGGCGTGCAGCGCCAGAAGCACACAGGACTCGCAAAGCATTGAGGACGGGAGGGAGGGAGAACTAGCGCAGAGCCCCGCTGTGGGGGTCCTGGCATGCTGTGAAAAGGTCACGGCAAAATGTCATCAGTCGGATGTGGGCTCGGAACTGTGATATCATCCCACAGGAGGAAAAGCTGCTGGGAACTAAGCCAAAGCTCAACAAAGGAACCAAGCCCCCACCTAAACCCAGAGTCTGTGCTGTCGGGTGGATTCCGACTCAGGGTGACCTCAAAGGGCAGAGTGGAACTGCCCCATAAAGCTTGCAAGGCTGGAGTCTTGATGGAAGTGGAATGCTATCTCTTTGTCCTGTGCGTAGCTAGTGGCTTTGGTGCGTAGCCCAGCCCTTAAGCATTACACCACCACCACCAGGGTACCTTACAAGGGAAAAGAGACCCATCCTTCAAGCTGGAGGGGCATCACAGGGACAAGCAAGCCTTGCGCCTTCACCGTGGGTCCAACACGGACTGACCGCCACACTCACTTCGCAGCCTGTTCTCAGCCAGCCCCAACCTGCGGCGCTGTGATCTCGGTGTGCACAGAGGAAACAGGTTCAGCAAAGGGCACCAACTCCTTGGCTTTGGATGGTGCACCTGTCCCCCACCAAGCGGGCACTCTCCCACCTGCCCTAAAGATGGAACCGGCTGTCCTCCTGGGGAGAACCACGACCTGCTGGGCGTGTGGACGGTGCACCCTAGGGGTCCTCCCCACGCCCACAGTCCACATCAGGTGCCAATCACGAGCTGTGTTGGGCTCTAGAGGCGGAAGCTGTGTCTTCCTTTAAAGGTGACCTTTATTGTGTGTGTGCGTAAAGGTGTACACTACGTTAGGGCTCCATTCTACACCTTCTACACGCCTGTGTCCGGGACAGCTCCAGGTGTGGGCCTATTCTCCTGCCCTCTCTCCTGCTCACTTATGTCCCCTCGGTCTCCCTGCCCACAGACACACTCGCTGCCTTTGAACTTGATGATTGACATTTGATCTCATACTGGCGATTTGGGGAGGGGGAGGCACAGGACTCTTGGATGGCATTCTTTGGTTTTCAAGCCAAACGGTAGCCTTCCTAGAGGTGACCTCGGGGCCTCGTTTCAGTGCCAAGTGTAAGGACCCTCGCAGGATGATCATCACAGGATGATCATCAGGGGATGCTTCCCGTCTCGGCCAATCCTGCAGCACTCCTGTTTTGGACTTTTCTTTGCGGGAGTTCAGGTTCTTCCTCCTCCTCCCTGGTCCGTCCGCAATGGCCCCGATCAGAGGACAGCTCTGAAGTGAAGGCGTAACCTGCAGCTCACCAACCCCAAACTCACGGCCATCAGGTTGATTCTGACTCATGGCGACCCTGTGGGATCACGCAGAACTGCCTCTGTGGGTTTCTGAGACCGTCACGGCTTCCGGGGTGTGATGGATAGGTTTGCTATGCCAACATGGCCAAAGAAGATAGGTGGTTTTGTTGTGACAACGTGGCCAGTGAACATACGTGAGATCAATTGAAGGGTGGAGAGGTAAAGGGCTCGGTGAGCCTTGGCTTCTCTTTCTTGCTCTTGGACCTTCGGACCAGCCGGCTGCCTCACTTGTTCTGTGCCACGATTTGCAAACTACACTACCCGTGGGACACCTAATCCGTGGACTGTGTTGCTGTGAGTTGAGGTTCCTTCAAGCCCTGCTTCGCCACGCTCCTGGAATATACATCTCTTGAGCTGGGGCCTGTCAGACGCTGTCATCTGGCTGACTGTTGGCGACCTGCCTTGCTGTTTGCTGCCTGTGGCCGGATAGCCTGAATTGCTCTATAGGGGACTCCCCAGCGGCCCTCAGGACTCAAAGGACTGTCAGCGTATTAGATGTCTCACCCAAGTGAGTTGTGCCGAGCCATCTGTACTGCTTTATAGAGAACCCTGTCTAACACACAGGGGTAGAAAGCCCTCTCTTTCTCCTGTAACCTGCTATTGCGAGTTTCACAAATCAGGCACAAGCGCCCCTCAGCCATTGCCACGAGGACCCCAGCTGTCTTCCTGAGACTTAAGAAATCTACCCAGCCAGGTAGGCTGGCACCCTGTTGGGTCACAACCAATGCACGAGAGGAAGCGCTGGTTTCGCCTATCATTAGAGATGCAAGTCTTTGGAAGAGTAAGAGCAGGAAACCCACTTGCCCCTTCAGCGTGGGTCATAACGTATTCACTCCAACCAAAGTACAAGGGCAAACGCGGGGAAGAAGGGGCGTTTGTCTTCGTGAGCTGTACTGGTGCAAAGATTCCCCTCTGCTTTCTGATCTTACCATCTCCGCTAAGATACAATCTCTCCTCTGTTGGCTATGAAGCGAACCCAGGTCGAAGCCGGGCAGCACAAGGACAGAGGAGGGGACAAGAGGCCTAGAAGGTGTCTCAGCTGGGTTCTGAAGGGCAAAGAGAGGTGAAAGAGGGGCAGGGGTGACAAAGGACATGATTCAGGGATGCAAAGGCTGGACCCACGGGGGAGGCTATGACGAAGGGCGGTGGGCTGCAGCAGGATCTGCATGGAAACACTTACCAAGGGAGTGTGTATAATTTCCCTCCCAGCTTCTAAGTGCTGGAGAATGGCAGTGTCTCCTTGGGTGTTAAGAGGCCCTCTTTCGTCATAGAGAGAGGGATCACGGGAAAACCCATCAATCCCACGTGATGATGGTTCACGGACACTTCCTGCTCCTCAGGGCCGGAAACTGACCTTACACCTAGTCAACCTCAGAACCCAAATGCTAAAGCTGGTGCCAGTGTGGACACAGGCTCTTCCCATGGGAGCCCATCTGATCACTAGCCCGCCTGCCCCACCCCCCACCCCCCATCCCAGTCTTTTCCTCTTCTCATGGGCTGCAACTTACCCATGGACTCACGAGTCCCCAGAGGAATCTGATTGGTAGGGGACACTGAAGATGACACTGCCTCAATTACGTTGGTGACAAGTGTCCAGTGGATAACCCTTGTAATTGCCTCCTGCCACACCTGCCGGAAGCCGGAGCGCCTCCACTCTGTTGAACACCGCATGCTAATAAGAGACTCGGGTCCAGAGTGTTCTGGATCCAAGGGCCCTGCCAAAGGCAGTCCAGGGAAGCTAAGGCTCTGGGGCTGGGCTTGTGGCACCCCTCCCATCTCTCGGACTCAATGGCAGGTCAGCCAAACAAGCCCAAGAAGAGACTCTTTGTTTATGAACACTTGGCCCCTCCAGCTGCCGACAGGAAGTTTCTGCAAGTCAAACGCCAGATTCCTTTTGTGGTGGTTGGAGCTTTTCTCCTGACCCAATTCTCCACGTGGCTGGGGAGGTGGATGGCTTTTGTCCCTGCAGTCTGCCCTGGAATGCCTCTCCCTTAAGACATTCCCTGGAGCGGGGGCTGCCTTCCCCCTAATGGCTTCTTGTCAAGTCTTAGTTTCAAGGGCAGGGGACAACTGCACAAGATATTGCCAACAGGAAGCCATTCCCTTTCATATCAATAGTGAGTGGTATTTATTAAGCAGTGATGGGTCCTCTGCTATGCCGGGAGCCATTCACATATTACCCTGTTTAGTCCCCCGGACAGCCTCAGGAGGCAGATTATATACCCATTTGGCAGACAAGGACATCGAGATGACTGGTGATCTGCCCAAGGTCACTCCTTGTGTGTGCCAAGAAACTTGGATTTAATCTGAGTGTACTCTGAACTGTGACCTTAGTCTGGGTGGACTCAGAACCCCAGACCAGCTCGGGTGGCATCCGGTGTCGGCACTGAGGACACCAGTCCAGTGCAGGAGTCACCAGACCCAAATGCAACTATCGGACAGCCCTAGTGCTGCAGAAGAGACGACATAGACGCGTCATGTTTCCAGCCAATCAGAGCTGAGTGGGGCATTCCTTGCAGCGCCGCGTCTCCCCACGCCGGGGCCTTGCACAGAGGAAGTGTTTGACCACGTGGAAGGGGACCGCATCAGCCATCTTTTCTCCTCTCTTGCTTTCACTTCTCCCAAGGAGTGTGTCCCACAGGCTGTCTTCTGCTCAGCCTGGGGTTCGCTTTGCCTTCTGTCCCTTCCTGCTCAATTCACCCTGGGTCACTTCCACCCTGCCATGAGCTCTTGGGAGCTCTGCTTGGTTTCAGAGGCCCGGATGGTCCTCATCATTCCCATTCACATGGTTGTCACTGCATCCGCCGCTCACACGCCTGTTCAGTGAGGGCGGAGCTGAAACCACTCAGACGTTTCTCGGTGACGCGACACCTGTGGGTGCATGTGCTCCCCAGTAGCTTTCTTTTCTGGATTGGGAAGGGCTTGGGCCAGGCGATCTCCTCAGGATCCTTTGGCTCTGCAGGCTCTGGCTTTACAATTACTTCTCATCATAGGTTGCAGGGAATCTGACTTATAACAAGGCACATTTCGTATCAGGGCCTCAGGGTTCTTGATACCATGGTGGCTGGCTCTATTATTTTAAAAACAAAAAGTGCCCAGAATCCCACCATTATCCCCTGCTTCCTTGGGCAGTCAATTTCTGCGGCTGAGTCTCCAGGAGGTCTGCTACGTAGGGTCCAGTGAGAGCCGTGGCTTCCCCACCCCCCATTTGAGACCAGGAGCAGTGTTTGTCTTTGCCCAGCACACGACAGACACTCTGAAAGACCCTATCTGAAAGACCCAGGGGCCCTGTGGCCTCAGCTTTTGAGGCATGCCCGATGCTGGACCGGCAAGTGTTGCTGCTGATCCCCCTGAGTGCTCAAGGGAAATTCTTGAACCACAGATGGGGTGGGTTGCAGGTTGGGGGTACACAGGTGTGGAAATGGCCAAGTGCTCTATTATTCCGATTGAGCAATCAGCTGTGCTGTGAATCAGAACTACACATCCCTGCGACTGTTCTACAACTTGCCAAAGAGTGTGGGTGGTAAGGGCTGGGTCGGCAGGGACTGGCTGGCTTTGGTTGGGGGGTGAAGTGCAAGGATGGTTCTGCAGCACGTACACTTACCTGGATGGTGAACTCAGGGCTGTGCTCTTCCTCCTATTTTAAAGAGATCTGTGCCCCCCACCCCCCGACCGCCCCTGGTGAAGTGGGAAGCCAGGAACTCAAGCTCATCTACAAAGCAGCCCTTCACATCCAGACACCTGTGAGGGGAGCAATCGCGCCGTCGGTGTTCTTTCCACAACTGCAGGAACCTGAGCCCTCTGCTTGATCTGCACTGCGGGGACCCCTGCCCTCAGACAGTCTTGATCCTGATGGTGAGAGCAGCCATCACTTGTTTCTCTCTCTCTCTCTCTCAACTCTCACTGCCATCGAGTCAATGCAATTCATGACAAGCCTATAGGCAGGGTGGAGGTACCCAGGTGAATCTGAGACGATACATCTGTGCCAGAGTAGAAAGCCCTGGCTTTCTCCGGTGGAGCAGCTGGGGGCTTCCCACTGCAGACCCTGCGGTTTGCAGCCACCCTACAATCACTGCACCCCCAGGGCTCTCACCACCGTCAAGTCAACCGGCAAACTGCGCCGGCCCACGATGGGGTTCTTTGCAAGTTGACAGGAGGCTTTTCTCTTGAGGCTTCTCTAGTGGACTTGAACCTTCGGGATATAGCCAAGTGGTAACAGCTTGTACCACCCAGGGCACTCCAAATGCCTACCAGAGCGTCCCCAAACCACTTCCGAAGTGCTGCCCTGGTTTGAACAACCAGCCCGAATCCAGCCACCAGAGGCTCTGTCTCACCCTCCCTCCATCTGAACCTCACCCCAACCTGAGCAACCTCGAATTCCCAAACGGGCCACCTTCCTCCTAGGGGACAGCGTGGTGGGGTCCGGCCTGTCAGCCCGGCCCAGCAGCAGCAGGAGTTAATTCCGTGTGGTATCAGTCAGGTTAGGCAAACTGGGGTTAGGACAGGCAAGGTTACTCCCCAGGTCACCGCAGCGACTCACCACTGTACATGTCAGGGTGGTTTCTTAAGGACGAGTCATTATAGGGGTGGTCTGCAATAAACAAAAGAGGGTGAGCAAACGGTGGGCCGTGGAGAGGCCACGGAGGCACACATAGGGTGAGGACAAACGAAAATGCGAAGCCACAGAGAAACAGTGGGGCCAGCGGCAGTGGTCTGCTGTAAAGGAAAGACAGGGCCTGGTGGGCAAGGGTCTCTGCAGGGAGGGGAGGAGGCAAGAACAAGCAACACAAAACAGCCCTCAAAAAGAGACACATAAACCAATCAACAAAGGGAGGAAAAAGTTAAACCCTGCAAAAGAAGGCAACTGTAAAATAAGTCGTTGTTGTTTTAATGAAAAGAATTAGGCTTGGGCTGCAAGGGCTTGGTCCCGCTAGGTCTGCAGACAAAGGAGACAAGGCTTAGTGGCACCCCAGAGGGGTCTTTGCAATCACTCCTCCCAGCAAAGGCCGCTGTTTTCGGTCAGCAAACTCTTGGGGAAGCTGGAGAAAAAGGACTGTCAGAGTCAGGTCTCCCACTTGAGCAGAAGCTGAGGATCAGGGTGTGTGTGTGTGTGTGTGTGTGTCTGCAGCAGCCTGCAATTGTGTGGTGACAGCACCTGCTCTCTTAGCCCCCACTGTCCATAGAGTGACCTTGTCGGGAGGAGGCTGGGTGTGCCCCCGTCTGAGGGTTGTGCGGGGCGTGGGGGGAAGACAAGGCCTGAGGAGGAAGATCAGTGTCTTCAGGGCCAATGTTGGGGGACCAAGGCCTTTGGGAACCTCATCCTTAGTAAATGAGATAATTTGGAGCAGGGAGCACAATAGCCGTGTCTTAAGTAGCTCTTGA
>PVJH01022348.1:0-36789 GCA_004026705.1 Nesogale talazaci | reverse complement strand
TTTTTTTTATTTGCAATCATTTTATTGGGGGCTTTTTTGTTGCTACTTCATAGCTGCAATTTTGCTACGGTTATGAATTAGGTGAGCCTTGTGAAAGGGTTGGTTGCCCCAACAGGTTGAGAACCGCTGCTCTAAATCTTCAATGCTTCCTCTCCAAACCCCCGCTATCATGGCCCCAATTCTACCTTACAAACCTGGTGAGACCAGAACAGATACTGGTACAGATAAGAGCACAAAACACAGGGGATCAGAACAGATAAATCCCTCGGGACCAATAATGCTAGGAGGGTAAAGGTGGATGGGAGGAAGTTAAGGGGAGACCTATCACAATGATCAATGTATAACCCCCTCCCAGGGGGACAGACAACAAAAAAGTGGGTGTGTTAGTCCAGGTAGACTAGAGAAACAAAATTCATAGACACGCATATGGATATAAGGGTAAGATTTACATACAAGAGAAGTGGGACATTAAGAAAGCATCCCAACCCAGTCCAGTTTGAAGTCATAAGTCCGATATTAGCCCATATGCCCGATAACAGTCCATAAGTCTCCCTCTGACTCACGAAATCACAGGCCCATGGGTGCAGAGTCCCTGCACTGGCAGGGGGCTCCCCATGGATCCTCATTTCCAGGACTCTGGGTGCATCAATAGCATCCAGTGGTGGTAAAGGCAACTCAGCGCTGGCAGGGGTCTCCACATGGCCTCTTCAGCTTCAGAGGTCTGGTTCCATCAGGGTAAGGCCGTGTGGCCTCTCCTCAGGCTCCCTCAGCTCCTCGGACACTGCCATCCCATCCTGTCTGTAATTCATCATCTCTGAGACTAACTCCCAACAACTGAGGAGATAGCTTCTCATCTCCACTAGAGAAATATCGTGAGATTTCCCAGGAGTCTTAGGAGAAAGCCATGCCCACATGGAGGCCTCATTGGCTGCTCAATGGCCATCTCCAGATTAACAAGCTAGACTCCACCCCTACATCTCAATCATGAAATTAACATAAGCACATGACCACCACAGTGGGTGAAGGGAGGCAGCAGTCAGTGTAAGACATGAAAAATTTTATAAATTATCAAGTGTTCATGAGGGAGGGAGGGTGGGGGGAGAAGGAAAAAAATGAGCTGATACCAAGGGCTCCAGTAGAAAGAAAATGCTTTCAAAATGATGATGGCAACATATGTACAGATATGCTTGACACAATGGATGTATGCATGGATTTTGATAAGAGCTTTAAGAGCCCCTAATAAAATGATTTTAAAAGGTTATGCAAATATGAAAAAATGTCACTTGTGTTAAGTTCTCCAAAATAACCAGCTTCTGCGAGGATGACAGGGATTATGCAGGACATTTAACCCATCTGCTCCTAGAGCTCAGAGAAGTCGGACATGACCCAGTAGGGATGCCACTCTGGGAATCCCATCCTGTCACTCACTGTTGACAAGATCAGAAAGGCTCATCTTTCTCTCAAGGAATCACAAGTGTTAGAAATGGCTGGCCTTGAGGTTATTGGCCCAATGCATAACCACTACACCACCAGAACTCCATCAGAGCCAGACTCAGTCAGACTCCTCAGGGACTCTACATAATATGGCCTCTCTTTGGGTGCCCCATTCTGCCATGTTGGACCTCAGTCATTGAACCAGGTCTGCCAGTGGCCCTCAGACGACCATCTAAGTCTAAGCAGTCAGCACTAGGTAGAGTGAATCAATCTCACCTTTCTCTTGTAAAGAATCGATGTTTCTTCTGACCTTTCAGCAAATGAAGACCCCAAAGGCTCCATTCCCAAGGTTCTTATTCCATTCATGCCAACTTGGTTGACTCCACTCTGAGAGAGCAGTTCCATCTCACTCACATTTTGAGTGGCCTCGGACCCAAGGGGCCCACCCTTCGGCACTATCTTTGACAATGTCCTGCTTCTGTTCACGAGGCCAGCAGTATGTGACAATGGTTTTGAAGCTATGCAGAAGGTGTTCAGCAACTCTTTCCTTAGATGGGGGATCCAAGTCCTTCTTCAATAGTCTGTCCTTAGTCTTTTTAATTTGGGTGATCCTGCTGCCATTTGAAATAATAACAATGACACGGTGGCCAGCAACAGAGCAGCACACCAACAACCACAGCATGACAAATTGACATAGCAAACTATGGTTAACCTTGAGAAGAATGAAAATTCCAGAACATCCTATGGTGCTCATGCAGAACTTCTACATGAAGCAAGAGAGAGTGGTGCAGAATGCACAGAACTGCAAATTAAGGGAATGCAAAATGGTTTAAAGTCAGGAAACATGTGCAACAGGGTTATATGTGCTCACACTACTTGTTTAATCTGTATGTTGAGCAGAGAAGCTGGATTATGAAGAAGAATGAGGCATCATGATTGGAGGAAGGCTTATAAACAATGTGTTATATGCAGATGGCACAACCTTGGCTGGGGAGGTTTGGGGTAGGTATGGAGCTGATGACAGTGAGTACAAGAAAGAAATGTTCTAAAGTTGATTGTAGAGATGATGGTACAGCTCTCTTTAATATTTTTGATGTATTGGGTGGTATGTATATGAAATATATGCCAATAAAACTCTTCAAAACTTAAAATAAAATCATACCATGCATTGGGCACCCTCAAGACAAAAGATTCAAGCCAAAGTCTGGCAACTGTCTCCTCTATACTCATGGGGTAGCAGTCGTCAGCTTCTTCTCACACTAGGGATTTCCAGTCTTAAGTCCAAGGCCAAAGATGAGTTACAAGCAAAACCTGATTCCCTTAGTGGGTTTCCACACCAAATCCTTCTGGAATTACCCAGGGAGGTTGTTGTGTGCCTCAAAGAGACAGGGTATAGCCCCAGTAATCTATAGCACACAGCCTGGGTCACCAAATTTCAGATAGAATCAAGGTCAAATGTGTCTAATTAGAAACAATGTACTAGGAATATTCTCACTTTAGGTTCTCTATCATTTATTTAGCTTTTAATGTCACTTCATGTGCAGTATCATTGGGATTCTGATCTGCTTTACAAATCAGGTTGTGGAATTATGCTCTTGCCTACTTTTCTAACAAGATATACTGTGTACACCATAACCAAGCACAGCCCAGTCCTATACCCTCCTCACAGTCAATCCTGTGTGTGAGTCATTGTTGTGATCACTGTGTCACTCTATGAGCCAATTGAAAGCCTACCTCTTTTTGGTTGACTCTCTACTTTACCAAGCATAATATATCTTTCTCCAGGAACTGGACTCTCCTGGAAGATGTTCAAAGAATATAATATGAAGTCTCATTCTCCTCCTTTTTGAGAAGTAGTCTGGGTGTACTTCCTTCAAGACAGATTTGTTTATTCTTCTGGTGGTCCATGGTATATTCTTCACCAAAACCATAACTTGTTCTCCTTGTTTCCTTACACACTGTCCACGTATATTTTTCATGTATCTGAACCATGTAAAAGACCATGGCTTGAGTGAGGACTGACTCTGCTGCAGTCACCCTGATTGCAGATTCAAGCTGCAGGACATGCTTGACAACATTAGTCATTTCCAATTACCATGACATGTAAGACCTATCAAACCACTGTGGGAAGAGTGAGATCCCAATACTTATTAAGGATGACAATCAAATTGGGAGAGAGTTTATCATTTCCATGTAATGTATTTTTAAAAGTGACATTGGGAAAGGTCTTAAGGTGGTGAGGAGTCTGCTGTTACAAGGCTCTCACATCCTTGTATCATAAAGAAAGAAAATGCATTAGTTCTGTTAGTTCACAGTCCATAACAAGGAAATTGTGACTGCTTGCTAAGAGTCTCAAATATTGAACTGTGGAGCATCTCATTTCCATTTCAGATCTCCTGAGATTCCAAATCACTTATTCCTGCTGCATTCATTGCTATTTTCAGAATCGATGGTGCGAGTTATAGTGAATGTGTGTGTGCAAGCGCACTGGGCTTGAAAGCCATTATTTCAAGTGGCTTATGGAATGGCAGAACTGCTCATCAGGCACTCTGAAGACCATGCAGAGGATCCATAATGTACATGTAAACTCTCACTTCTAATATAAGCTGGAGTCGTTGAAAGACAATATGGGAATCGCTGGTGTGTATGGTTTAGGCCCTGATGCAAGAACTTCATTAAGGTTTTTAAGCGTTACCCACACATGCAGGGAACTGGAGGTAGGTAATCAAGTCGACAATTCCAATCGCAAGAAACCCTAACATGTCACAGCAAATGATGATTTTCCCCACTCTCTTGAATTCCCAAACTGTGCATAACATCCTTTTGATGAGAAAGTTGCTTTTCTAAGTGTTCCTGATTTCAAATATCAGCCCTTTGTGTTACTCTGAGTAGACTAGAGAAACAAATTCATAGAGATACTCATATATGTATAAGAAAGAACTTTATATACAAGAGCAATCGAATATTGAGAAAATATCCCATCTCAGTATAGATCAAATCCAATGTCCATTACTACCCCATATGTCTGTTATTAATCTATAAAGTCCTCTTCAGATTTACAAAGCACATGCAATAATGCCAAATACTGAAAGATCATAGACAAAAGAGTGGGAAGTCTTGTGGACTCGGTGGTGTTGTAAGACCCTCAGTGCTGGCAGGGGTCTCCATATGACTTCTCCAACTCACGATGGTAGCATAGTTCTATGTGTCTTATATGCTGCAATATCTCTCAGGGAGTAAGCCCATGTCCCACCTCCAGCAAGCCATTTAGCTCCTTAGCACCTACAAATGAAGTCACCAAGCTACAATCTGATTGACAGGCTAGACTCCACCCCTTCCCTTTGAATCCTTAAACTGACACCAGATTATGTAACTACCACAGTCTTCAACTCTGTTCTCTTCATCAGGTTCCAGACTGGGCATTCCCACTGGCATCTCAGCATGCCTCACATTGAATCCATCACGGATTCTCTCAAACCTGTGGTTCCTTCTATGGCTCTGTTCTAAGCTCTCAGACACTGAAGAAGACCTGGAGCAAGTGATATCACTGATAACATCAGATGGATCATGGCTAAAATCAAGAGGTGTACTTGAGTTTTGCTGATTATGAAATGATATTCAACCATGGGGATCATAGCAAATTAAACATAATAGAGAGAAGAACGGGAATTCCAGACACCTAGTTATGCTTATTAGTTTTTTGGTGGCTAATTCCTCATAATAGAAGTGAACAGACTATTCGATGGCTAGATGAAAAATAATGTAGCATCAGGGTTCAAAACCCAAGCTAACAATCACTGAGCTGATGGTAGCCCACAGCAATCCCCAGGGAGTGTAGAAGTACCCCTGTGAGTTTCCAAGACTCTTTTTCCCCTATAGTTTTATTGAGATAAAATTCACATATAATTCATTTCTATACTTCATTTGTATTTAAAAAGAGTTGTGTATACATCACCAAACTCAGTTCTAATGCATCCTCCCACCTTCCATACTCATTATTTGCTCCCCAAATTCCCCTAAGCCGACTCCCACCACCCCTCCAGACTGTAACTCTTTTTTTCTTTCCAATGATTTTGTTGGGGGCTCTTACAGCTATTATAACATTCAATGCATCATCTGCATCAAGCACATTTGTACACATGCTGCCATATTCATTTCCAAATATTTTCTACTCAAGCCCTTGGTATAAGCTCATCTTTCCCCCTCCCCTTTTTTAAATGAGTCATTTTATTGGAGACTCATACAACTCCCATCATGATCCATACATACATCAATTGTATGTGGGCAACATTTGTACACTTGTTGCCACCATCACTCTCAAGTTATCCTCCCTCCAATTAGGCCCCCATATTTCCAGCTCCCATATTTCCCTTCCCTCCCCCCAACCCTTCTTCCATGAACCTTTGATAATTTACAAGTTGTTATTACTTTTTTGTATCGTATACTGTGCAATGTGTCCTTTCACTCACTTCCCCGTTGTCTGTGCCCCAGGAAGGTGACTATATGTATATCCCTGAAATTGGTTTCCCACTCTATTCCACCATCCCTCCACTCTCCCAGTATCACCACTCCCACCACTAGTCCTGAGGGATCATCTATCCTAAACTCCCCATGTTTCTGAATCCAGTGTACATCCCCTGGTCTAGCTGGTTTTTTACTAGTAGAATTGGGATCATGATAGTGGGTGGGAGGATGCATTTGAGAACTAGAAGAAAGTTGCATATTCCAGAGTTACTACCCTGTACCTTAACTGGTTCATCTCTTCCCTACAACCACTCTGTAAGAGGATGTCACTTCACGTATTGATGGGTTTTAAGTCCCCAATCTGTACTCCCCCTCATTTATAATGATACAATTTTAGTTCTTTGATACCTGATATCAGATCCCTTCAACACCTCGTGGTCACACAGGCTAGTGTGCTTCTTCCAGGTGAGCTTTGTTGCTTCTGTGATGGATGACCACTTGTTACTCAAGCCTTTAAGACCCCAGATGCGATATCTTTTGATAGCCGGGCACCATCAGCTTTCTTCACTACATTTGCTTATGCACACATTTGTCATCAGCGATCGTATCAGGAAGGTGACCATAGACTGTAACTCTCTGTGGCGGTCATGTGTTTATATTAATTTCATGATTGAAATGTAGGGGTGGAGTCTAGCCTATTAATCTGGAGATAGCCATTGAGTAGCCAATGAGGCCTCCATGTGGGCATGGCTTTCTCCTGATCCGTTTGGAAAGTCTCGCGATATTTCCCTAGTGGAGATGAGAAGCTATCTCCTCAGTTGTTGGGACTTAATCTCAAAGATGATAAATCATGGACAAGACAAGATGGCAGCATCCAAGGAGCTGAAGGAGCTGGAGGAGAAGCCACATGGCCTTACCCTGATGGAACCAGACCGCTGAAGCTGGCGAAACCACAATGGAAACCACTGCCAGTGATGGGTTGCTTCTACCACCACTGGGTGCTATTGATGGACCCTGAGTCCTGGAAGCAAGGAGCCATGAGGAGATTTCTACAAGCATCAGGATTCTGCACCCACTGACTTGTGACTTCATGAATCAGAAGGAGACGTTATAGACTGGTATAGGGCATATGGGCTAATATCAGACTTATGACTTTGAACTGGACTGGGTTAGGATGCTTTCTCAGCATTCCATTCCTTTTGTATATAAGCCATTCCCTTATATCCATATGTGTGTCTATGAATTTGTTCCTCTAGTCTACCCAGACTAACACACTCTTTATAGGAGTAAAAACTCCAATCCTTCTTCCAAAGAGTGACCTGTGTCTTAAAACATCTGACCTTGAGATTAGTAGCCCAACTCATGACCACTCTACCCCTGGGCTCTGAGCATCCGGATTGGAGGAAGGCTTATTAGCAACCTGTGATATACTGATGACACAATCTTGTACGTTAAGATTTTGTTTGCCCTTACAGTTCAAGAATTGCAGCCTTCACTTTGAGTTACAACTAACTTGAGGCAACGAAAACAGACATCTTCACAACTGGATCAATGAATACCGATAAGGGGAGGAAGGATTGATGCTGTCAAGAATTTCATCTTGCTTGGATTCACTCATGGAAACAGGAGTCAAGGTAGCAAATGATGATGCATCGCATTGGGTAAATCTGCTGCTTAAAACCTCTTTAAAGTGTTGAAAATGAAGGATGCTACTTTCAGGACTAAGGTGCACCTGGCCATGGTATTTTCAATTGCACACGAAAGGTGAACATTGAATGAGGAAGATCAAAGAAAAACCAATGCACCTGAATTATAGTGCTAGCTAAGAATATTCAAAGTACCAAAAAGGACCAAAAAAATCTGTTTTGAAAGAAGTATGACCAGAGTGCTCCTTAGAGGAAAGACTTTGTCTCACATCATTTGGACAAGTTTTCAGGAAAGAACAGTTCCTGGAGAAGGACATCATGATTGATAAAGTAGAGGGGTGATGACAAAGAGGAAGGTCCTCGAAGAATTCGACTGACACAGTGGCTGCAACAATGGACTCAGACAGAAGCACAACTGTGAGGATGGCCAAGGACTGGGGAGTGTTTGGTTCTATTGTTGCAATTGCATTTAACAAAAACCACGCTCATAGGGGACCTGCACACAGAGAAAATCGACAGTGACTTGAATAGAAGAAGGGGGGATCCTGCTTCTATTCATCTAGGAATAGATTCATGTAAGGAAATCATGTAAGATGCAGGTCCCTATTTTCTCTCCCTGCACTTGTTCACTCTGTAGCAAAGCCAGTGACATGTGCGTAGGTATAAGAAAGAACCTTATATCAAGAACAAAATGTATGTCTAGTAAATAGCCCAGCCAAGGCCAACTTCACTCCTTTGGTCAGATGCTCACCGGAGTCCCCTTCAGACATTCATAGCTGCCAACCAGCCAAACAAGGAGGTAAAACTGGAAAGTGGAAAATCACTGGCCAGCCAGCGGATGAGGAGTCTTAAGAATCCCAGGTTGGAAGGAAACTGGCAGGGCACCTCCCACCCCCAGGATTGGTAGGCCACACAGACTGCCAGACCAAAGACTAGGTGCAGGATCCAAGACAGCAGGAAGGAGAAGGGGAAAGAGAGAGGCCAGTTCTCCACAGTATCCATGATAATTAGGTGACATCACTAAGAGGCTTCATCAGGCTGTGTTCTGAGAGTGGATGTGGTGGATTTGGAATCCATCCACCTGTGCCTTCCCACAGGTACATAAGGGGATGCCAACCAACCATAGAAGGAGATGCAAAGCAACCGTCGCAGTGTCACTGTGCATAGTTACTGAGCTGCTGCAGGGGAGAGGTAAGCAGTCAGAGTCCAGAAGAGACTTTGGAGCAGTCTGACCTGAGGAGCGGTCTTACCTAAAGAGAGACAGGTTATGACCTCATCCCGTTGACTATGGGTTCAAGCAGAACTCAATAGCCTAGTAACCAGGCCCTCACATCTCAGACCCAGCTCCTTCAGACAGTTGAGCTGGTTGAGACACTTGAAAAACAAAGATGTTTACTTGTTGTCTGGGCAAACCCAGAACTTGTCCCCTTTTTTTAAAAAAATTCAAAAAGTGGCTTAACCCTCACACTCAAAGGCCCTGACCACCATTTGACCAAAAAAAACAAACAAAAAAAACCCAAAATAAAGCAGGGAAGGTAATACAGGGTGTCCCAAGGCAGGCCACTGTAGGCCAGACTAACACTAATCTCACCTGGACAGCCCCACACCTGTGTTCAAGTTCAACTGGTCCATAACCACACCAGCCCTTCTCATCATGGGAACCATGGGGGACCAGGGAAGGAAGGAGGACAGAAGCGATGAAGCCAAGTATTGCTTAGAATTTGAGACAGAGTTCATTTGGGATGGGAAAGGAGAGAGAGGATGAAAGGAAAATAGGTTCATTTGAGCCCGGAGGGCCTTTCCTGATTCCTGATTTATGTCATCATCATATCCCTCCCCACATGCTAAAGCAGAACCTGGGAACCTCTGGGCATGGGGGTCATTCTTGTCTTACCTCCTGTCAGGAGTCACCAAGGGGCTGCCTGGATGCTCCTGGCATGATCCTCAGGGTGCTGTTTCTGAGTGTTCCTCCTGTGTCCACCTTCCAGGGTGATCAGGCGGCAGCTCTGGTTCTGCAGCAAGCCTGTGCAAAGCAAACCATCAGCATACACCCACTGGAGAAGTTTGTGTAGCAGCGGGTGCCCACCTACCTGGGCGGGGGGGCGCGCGACTGCTCCATCTGGCCCTTCCTGGGGTCCTACAGGGTTTCTCCACTCCCCAGGAGCTCCCGAATATCCTCCTCAGGTGACTACCTGGCCCTGCCTCCCCCAGTGTTGTCACTTGCGCCTCCTGGCGATGAGCCTTGGGAATTACCTTTTGCTTCTCTGACCACTGAAACTGGGGTATGGTGAGGTCTACCTGGGGGCCACAGAGAGCTAACATGGAGTCTGGCCCTGCAGAAAAGGCTGCTGAAGGGGCTGGGAAAGGTTACCTTGGTCACTTCCCTTTCCTGGTTGAAGGTGCACTTCATTCCCTAGGGACCCCATGACCTGGAGCGAAGCCATTGAGCTGTTAAGTCAGGGCATGTGAGAGGCTATTTCTTGTGCTCTCGTCCTTGATGGGGCCAGAGGGGGGTCCTTGGGGGCTGAGAAAGGGGCCACGTGCCCCTCAGATATGGAGGAAGGTGCTGGAGGAACTCATTCACCCAGGAAAACCATGTGGCTGGGTTAGAGACCATGTCAAGCTGAGAGAGATGCCTCAGAGCATTTTCCTGGCTGTCATCTTTCTAGAAGAATGTTCCATGTCTTTTCCCAAGGGGTCACTGGGGGGGGGGTGTCCAATATTTGCTTTTCCTAACTCAATGTTCCACGAGGGCTTCTCAATAATATCATGTCAGAGATGCCCATGACAGGAGCAGAACCTAAGAACCGGCATCACTCCGTGAACACAGCGAACACAGCCCCTGCCCTTCTGGACCTGCAGCTGGACAGATCCAGTGGGCAGGGGAGTGGGCAGGGCCCCCTGGACTCGATGAGATGCCCTCCTGCCTTCTCTCGTGGTAGCTACTTCCTCCCTGACGCCGGGGGTCTCTGGAGCCAGGGACTGACAGAAAGATTGAGGGAGTGGGTTTTGTTGGAGAAGGAGGGGCTCTTGCCTCCATAGATGGGGTGACACAGTCATAGGGATTTGGGTGGGGGAGGGTAGGCTCCCCACACCGATTCTCCTTGGAGGAAGGGATTCGGTGCTTCCCTCTGAGGGAGAGAAGAAGGCAGAGAGTGCTTGGATTCAGCCAGGGTGTCCTGGGGAGCTGGGAGGAGCTTGGGGGGGCCTAAGAACTACTCTGAAGAGAACTCATCCCTCCAAAGTGCCCTCCAGGTTCTGCTTGACTCTTCTCAGATCTCACATCCCTGATGGGCACGCTAGAACTTAAGGATGGTCCAGCACCTTGAGATTGAACAACTGAATCCCTCACTGGGGAGAACAGCATCCTGGGGAAGAAGTGCCCCACCTGCACTGAGAGAACAGGCAGCAGGTGGAACACAAGATGCCAGCTGAGGACCCTGAAGGTCAAGGTCAGGACAGGGAGGAAGGACAGGACACACACACACACACACACACACACACACACACATCCCTGCCTGGGGGGTTCTGTCCAGTGGGAAGGAAAAGGCATTAAGCCAAGCAAGTGTTCCTGGTTGTGGCACTGGTCAGTTCCTTGAAGCCAAGTTCCTTGGATCTGCTGGCCTCCTGCTGAGTGACCAGACTTGTCCTGGTCAGGACAGCCAGAGAATGCTAGGGCAGGAGGATGGGGTTGGTCCCCAGAAGTACTGGTGGGCAGAGGGGGGGGTGTCCAGTCTGCAGGGGGGCTGTGGGTGAGCAGGGTGGAAGGAAGGGTGAACCCTCCTGCTGCTGGGCTCTCTCCCACCTCAGTGCCAACACCGACAACCTGGCCATCTGGTTAGTGAAGGATTGGTGGGGGGAGAGGGGGTTCCTAGGACCCTCCAGGCTTCATTTCTTTAAAGGTGCTGACCGCCTGTGCACAGCTGAACATGTCAGTATCCTATTCCCAGACAGCTCCTCTCCCAGCTGGAGCACCTAGAACCCAGGGTGCCAGAGTCAGAGGGTGAGGGGGACCAGGGTGGGTGCAGGTGAGCATGAGGGCTGGGCATGAGTGGGGTTGCCCAGGGACACAGGGACCAGACGCTGTTATGGGGCCAGAGCTCAGAGGATCGCAGACCTCCTACAGGACATGTGGAGTGTCCACGGGGGTTGGGGGAGAGTCTCTGCAGAGAAGCTTATGGGTTTGGGCTTTCATGGTTCGAAAACACTGCTTTCCTTCGGAAAGTCACAAGAAAAGAATGCCATGCAAGTGAACTTTTCTTCTCTTCCTGCATCCCCAGCCCAGCCATCATCTCAGGAACCATTCTCAGACTCCTCTGGAGTTCACTCTGTACAACCACTCCAGCTCCAGCAGCAGATAGGTCCCTTCTGGAATCCACCTCCCATCCATGTGCCCCCGAAGCTTGGGAAAAGGCTGCTGATCACACACTGGCCTTACCTTCCGAACCCTATCCCAACCTCCCTCCGTTCTCTCTCCCACAATCTTCTCAGGAGGTGGAGCCAGCATCACACCACCTCTGCATTAGGGGAGGCCCCAAGGCCGGCATATTCGAAGCCCAGATGATTCCTGCCTGCCCCTATGGAGGAGGAATGCCTTTGTCAGATGGGCCATTTTTTCCCCTGTCCAACATGTACTTACTTATGTACATAATGTTGAAGGTTAGGTTTTAACACAAAATTAAGTTTCACGTTCTATGTTCTTCCTTTACTCTTTCCTCTCGGTGGACTCTGTGCTAGGTGGCCCATGGTCCTAGGTACATGGGTCTCAGGTTCAGTGTCTGGTTCCCTTGTATGGCTGAAAATGAGCCCATGGTGCAGAGGGAGCACCTTCTGGGCAGCCTTGCTTTTGTGGGAGACATTTCAGTTCTTTCCATTCTGGACTTAGGTGAGTGGTGAACTTTCAGATCCAAGTCTTTGCTGATGTGTTAGTCCAGGTAGACTAGAGAAACAAATACATAGACTCGCATATGGATATAGAGGAATGGGTTATATACAAAAGGAGTGGAACATTGAGAAAGCATCCCAACCCAGGCCAGTTCAAAGCCATAAGTCCGATATTAGCCCATATGCCCAATACCTTCTGACTCACGAAGTAACAGGCCAGTGGATTCAGAGTCCGTGTGCTGGCCAGGGGTCCCCTCTTGGCTCATTTCCAGGACTCAGGGTCCATCAACAGCATCCAGTATTGGTAGGAGCAATTCGGCACTGGTAGGGATCTCCACATGGCTTCTCCAGCTTCAGAGGTCTGGTTCCATCAGGCCAAGGCCATGTGGTTTCTTCTCCGGCTCCTGCAGCTTCTCAGATGCTGCCACCTTGTCCATAGTTCATTGTCTCTGAGACTAACTCCCAACAACTGGGGAGATAGCTTCTCATCTCCACCAGGGAAATATCGTGAGACTTCCCAGACGTATCAGGAGAAAGCCATGCCCACATGGAGGCCTCATTGGCTACTAAATGGCTATCGCCAGACTAACAGGCTAGACTCCACCCCTACATCTCAATCACGAAATTAACATAAGCACATGACTGCCACAGCTGAAACATCACAAATAATGCCAAGGCAGGGGAGCGAGGGGGAAAGAAAGGGTAGGAGAGAGTCCCAGGGTGGGCAGTGACGGATTGGAGAGATCAAAAGGTCTGAGAGTGATGAGAGATGCGCACAAGGGGAGACTGAGAGACCACCCAGATGTGGGTTAAGGGCAGACCAAGAGGGGTCAGAAGGCAGCACTTGGTTGGTGATGGAGGTGAAGGAGGGAGTGCACTAAGCTCTTATATGAATGGAAACCTAGACGGGGCTTGGGACATTGTCCCCTGAGGTGGGTCAGGGTGCGTTTGGAGGGGCCCGGGGCAGCCCTACCACAGGGAGCGAAGAGGAAGAGGACGAGGAGAAGGGACAGAGCACGGGAGGGCACAGGTGTCTGAGGAACTAGTGGGAAAATTCCAGGGAAGACACAGGTGGGGCCTATGAGGGCCAGGAAGCCGCCCACAGGAGAAGAATTCGATAGTAGGTGGAGGCTAAAGGAGGCGCGGGCATTGAGAGGAAGGGAGTGTGAGGGTCAAGCAGCTGTCCCTGTGTGGGCCAGGTGTGTGATCCTGGGACCATTCTCAAGGGATACCATGGGGTTCATGTTGCATCCGCACACTCAGACACAAGAAGTCCCGGAGCCCTGGTGGCAAGCACAGCGCTTATGTATTGGGACAGCTACGCACAAAATCAGCAGCTCAGCACCAGCAGCCACTCGACAGGACAAAGAGGTGACTTTCTGCTTCAGAGGAGAGAGTACTAAGATTGGTGGTTATAGAGGGACTTGGGGGAAGAAGGAGGCAGGGGACAGAGTGGTGAGCAAACAATGTCTTAGAGGAACAACTAGGGAACCAAAATCAACAATAAGGACGACTTAGAGATCCCGATGATGTTAGAGTAACAGCAATCTATCTGAGAGGAATAATTAAGAGGCAGAAGAAGGGTTTTGTGGTAGGGCAGGGGGAAGGTAAAAGGAAACAGAAGGAAGTACTAGTATGCAAACCTATGGATAGGGGTACAGATATAGGTGTGCACTTATGTAAATATACTCATTCATGAAAGTAGAGGTACTGGCCTCTGTACTTATATGGCATTACAATGAGGAAGTGGACAGATTTGGGGCCTCGGCTCCAGTCCGCCCTTAATGCAAGAACACTTGGTTCTAACAACCTGGCACTCTGTGATGCTCACACGCCCAATATGATCACTGAAGACAAAATGGGTGCATAAGCAAGTGTGGTGAAGAAAGCAGATGGTGCCCAACTATCAAAAAATATAGTGACTGGAGCCTTAAAGGCTTGAAGTTAAAGCAAGCAGCCATCTGGTAGAGAAGCAACAAGACAAATGGAAGAAGCACATCAGCCTGTGTGATCATGAACTGTCTACAGAATCAGGTAACAGGCACCAGAAGATCCAAAATGTGCAAACAAAAAAAACCCCATATTGTTGCAAAGATTGGAGCAGAGACCCAAAGAGCATCTGTAGACAATAAGACATCCCCTCACAGAAGGGACACAAGGAAGGCATGAGTCAACCAGGGTGCACTATAGCACTGATGAAGCACACAATATTCCTCTGGTTAGACTGGAGCGTATATGCTGGCATAGATAAAAGCTAACCATGGAATCTAGGTCAGATAAACCCCTCAGGAACAGAATTGGGAGTAGTGACACCAGAAGGGTGGGAGAAGGAGGGGAGAGGGGGGAGGGAAGGGGGAACTGATCGCAATGACTGAGGTATAACCCCAACCCTCGGGGTGGTGAACAACAGAAACATGGGTGAAGGGAGATAGCTGTCAGTGTAAGATATGAAAACAATGGTAATTTATCAGGAGGTCACTAGGGTGGGTGAGGGGGAGGGAGAGAGAAAAGAGGAGCTGATACCACCAGCTCAAATAGAAAGCAAATGTTTAGAAAATTATGATGGCAACCTATATACAAATATGTTTGACATAATTGATGTCTGGGTTGTAGTAAGAATGGAAAGCGCCCTCAGTAAAACGATTTTTTTTAAAGAAAAAAAAGAAAGATCCACTTCTTTCTATCTACAAAGACATACCTTTGTCTAACTGATGTTACAGAGGAAGCAGGCCTCCCTTTTTTGAGGCAGGCATAAATACGACTGAAAGACGGATGTAGTCATATAACTTCTTGGTTATTTTGGGGCTGCCTGTGTACATACAAAAGAAGAACTCATGATCTATGTGCTGGCTTCTTACTAACACTCCCTACCTTCCCTAGATACAATCACAAAGGAGACAGGGTGGTACTAGGGGCTGAGTGTTGAGCTGCTCACTGAAAGGTCAGTGGTTCAAACCCACCAGCTGCTGTGAAGAAGACAAATGAGGTGGTCTGCTTCTATAAAACATTGCAGCCTCTAAAAGCCTGGGAAACAATTCCCTATTTTCCCCCAGGGTCATTGGATGATTTGGAATCAACTTGGCAGCTGCCACCAGGGTTTGGTGTTGGGATTAGCCCCAATTATGAGGTCCTGAAAGTTGTCCTCTGGTGAGAAAATGATGATTGGCTTTGTTGGGAGGAAGAGTCATGAAGGGTGGGTGAGCAGAAGCCAAGAAATGACAGCTTCCGGAGGTGAATGCTGACCCTTCGCTCAGCACAAGGACATAGCATGGTGTAGCAAAAGCATTTCACACTTCTTAATCACTTGAATTTTCATCTCCTAAACCCCCATCTCTAAACCTGTTGTTCACTCTCTCCTTATTTTTACTCTCACTCTCGTTCCTCTTCCTCCATCCTTCAGTGTGATACCCACAGATAGATAGAGTGGAATTTAAGTTTATTTTTAGGTAACTGATACTCTTACAAGCCAAGCTTTATAGCTCCCAGCCTTAAGCTGTGAAGACAATTCTTTCTTTCAAAGGAAAAAGCTAAAGCATAAGACAATCGCTCTTCCACACAAAGCTGAAATGATATACAGTGTGCGTGAAGCTACTGCCCTCGATAAGATATGTTTACTTTTCCCTGGCATAAAAAGCCAGGGAGCTTAGAGTGATGTTGTCGGAATATATTGTCATGAGACATTTTGAATGAGAAAGGAAAAGACTCTGTTCTTCCACGCTCTGCATCAACCCAGGCCTCTCCTGCTGGGTCATGAGCATGCTCCCCTGGACAAAGTGTGCAGGCATATTGCTCTATATGGGGCCTTTCTTTACTGCTTTTGCAGGAAGTGTGTGCACCTGTATGCTTTGCAATTGTTTTAGATGATCATCATTATTACTTTTTTATTGTTACTTTTTTTTTTCACAATTTGACAGGTTGAGGTCCCCATCTACCTACTGGTGTCATTTCCCCAGCAGCATGTGCCCACTTTGTGTCTCAGTGGGTGACCCAGTTTGGTCATTCTCACCTGTACTTCAATCTTTGTCATTCTGCTGTTGGAGGAGTAGACAATGAACCTGGCCCTTCTAGCCGTGTTTGCTGATATCATGTGTGGTGTGGTCCTCTGGACTCCAGACCTGTGGTGGTAATACTGGGCTGGGAGGGGGAGGGAGGTGAGGGGGTGCATTCTCCATTACAGGATTGGGGTGGGAGGTATCTTTTGTTCCTTTGCTGGAGATGAACTTGTTTGCCACTGAAAATGCCAAGCTGGTTTTCCTTCCACTTTTCCTCATCTCTTTTTTGAGCCATTCAGACCACATTCAGGTTTGAGGGGTAAAGGGATCCCAGAGGAGCTCTTTTTGTTTTTTGGTTTCTAAAGAAACACACTGACTATATTTACACAGCTGACCCAAAGAAATGAAATCAACAACAATATCCTGTGAAACTCTTTCTCTATGTGGTTGTTCTTCTCCTCCCCACCCCACCTCCCTCCATCCCTTCTCAAGATCCTGCCCCTCCCCTCACCCTCTTCCCATCCCAGTTCCTGGCCTACTGGAAGTTACCAAAGTCTTGTCTTTTGACATATAAACCATGTTTCTTTTTCTTTGTTTTTCTTTATAACAATGGTGCTGTTACGTATGTGTCTTTTAAGATTGACTAAGTTTGCTAAGCATAAAATTCTTTAGAAGTGCCCAAGTTTTGTGGTCTTTAAGAGGGTTGTCATTCTTTTTTATCGATGCATAATATTCCTCAATATGAATGTGGAATGTATCAGAACTTGTTTCTTCTTCTTCCACAATTGGGATTTGGGGTTGTTTCCATGTACTGGCCACTGTGGAAATGTCTGTCCGTGGTATGTGCTTGATATCTTTAGAGTATGTACCCAGGAGAGAGATTGCTAGATCAAAGGTGCTTGCATTTATGTTTGTTTCAGGAAGTCGCATCCTGATTTCCATAATGGTTGTACAACTCTACAGTCCTGTGGGATGTAGCTTTAGACTCGACATTACTCCAGGGTGTGACTCAAATCACCATTCTTTGTTTCCTCCAGGGACTGGTTCTCTCAAAGACAAATACCACACTTACGTCAAAGCCAGGTTTCTGTGTCTGAGAGCCACGTTGGCCAGAGAGAGAAAGCCCAGGATCATCAAAGAGCTCATTCCAGATGGCTATATGAAGTGGTGGAAGTCATTATCAGAGGGTGTGGATGGCAGATGGGATGGCGCAGGAAGAGCCAGGCTGAGACTATGGAACTGTGAGACAGGCAGGCTTCCTGGTACATGGAGGCAGAGGCCAGGGGACCACACAGCTGAGCACATGAGGCCCAGTGAGAGACTTGGTTGCTGGCTGAGGAGAGGTGTTATTGTGGAACCACGATTGTATCCTCACTTGGGTGAGACCTCGTGATCTACAGAAACCTCGTGATCTAGGCCTTGGGTGATCTCGAAAAACCAATCCAGTGATACTCATCTACCCAGGAGGCATGCCAGGCCAGTCGCACTCAAGTCCACAAGTCTGATGCTAGCTCATAAGGCCCTCTTCAGACGCATGTTGCCACAAGTGATGGCACACAGAAAGGTAATGTGGAAGGCAGGAGACCCCAGGCTGGTATGTGCAGAGTGTGTGACTCCAAGATGGGCGGAACCATGGTACCAGGGGCTCTCAGGGTCAGTAGCAGAGCCCCAGCAAGCAGGAAGGTAAAGGAGCCGAAAGAGGCAACTCCCCATTTCCCCTGGGATAAGAAGACCCCATCCCTAAGGAGGTATCATCAGGCCATGACCTAATTGCCAGGTTGGATTCCACCCCTCCACTATCACCCATCTGCAAGTTGACATAAAATCGTCTAACTACCACATGACTATGTGTTGCCTCTGCCTTGTTGGTCACACAGTGACTCAAACACAGGGCACCTGAACTTGGTGCAGGAGTGAGCGGTGTTTCCTTCCGTTGTGCTTAGGGTCCGTATGGGTTGAAACTGACGCCCTGGCACCTAGCAACAAGATATGGACGTCCCTCATAAACCCTCACGATTGTGAGTACTGTCTGTGAGTCCTCTATGGCCCTTACAATGAGCGATTGAAGCCAGACTGGAAGGAGAGTGCCGCAGTGGGAACAGTTGGTGTCTGAGGACATGAAGTCGGATAGGACCCTTGCCTCAGGGCACCAGGGAGGACAGAGGAGGTCAGCGGTGGCCGCCTACACCATTTACAGACTCAGTGCCATTAAATCATGGCTGACTCACAGCGACCACGCTCTCCACCCCCGTGGGTTTCTGAGACGCTAACTGTTCATGGGAGAAGGTAGCCCAGTCATTCTCCCACAGATCTGCTAGGGCTTTTGAACGGCCAACCATGCAGAGCACCGTTCAACTTGTTACTAGGCAACACCGGGGTTCCGGGTCTACACGTCCCAGATGGCAGGATAGTGTAAGCATAACTCTTCCATGCACTGGGAAGCCAATAATAATAATAATAATAATAATAATAATAATAAAATGTGTTTGACTTGTGTTGCAGTCACCTTCACTTTCTTATGGGGGTGTGGAGGCAGTGTCACGCCGTGTCCCTGTAGGTCACCCACTCAAACTACGGTAGCGACTTTGAAAACGTGTCTTTTCTTCATTTTAGAAGAACGTCATTTTCCCTTGCAAAAAAAAAAACCTGTTAATCAAATTCGGCTATATTTCCTTCTCGGTCTCCACGACTCTTTCAGAAAAACAAATTATACTGAGTGCTGATATGGGACAAATGAGATAGCCGAGTGGCACTCCCTGCATTAGCCACCCCGTAATTTATACCCAAATTAACTTCAAGTGGGGCACAAGTGCTTTCTGACTCTGGCTGTTTTCCTAAATGCCTTCACCATGGGGATGCCAAGTGTGCTCCTTGTAGTTCAATTGGCCACTAATTTCCTCAGCTGAATTATGGCGTATTCATCTCCGCTAGAGTCTGATCAAAAAAGATCTGAAAGATCAAGTAGGATAAGAATGTATGCATTAGGAGTGAAATTAAAGATATCATTTCATGAATATATTCTAACCTTCGGTTTCTGAAATCTACGCTCTCCCCCTTGCCTCCCTTCTGGCCCTGGGACAATGCACATGCATGCCAATGACCACAGAGAAAGGGAACGAAGTCCAAGTGGGGCACAGCATGGGTGGTTTGGGTGCATGAGCTGCGGGAAGGGAGGGGCGGGTGGGGGGACTGTACTGCAGGCATCTCCTAGCCTGTACAGCAGGCTCCGCTAGGAGGCCTGGGGGCATAGTGATTATGTATTGGACTGTGATCCTCAAGGTAGGCAGTTTGAAACCACCAGCCTGCTCCTCAGAAGAGAGACAGGGCTTTCTACTCCCTCCAAGAATTACAACCTGGGAAACATACTGGGGCCATTCCACCCACTCACTTGTGTCACTATGAGTCGGCATTAACTCAACTGTGATGAGTTTGTTATTCTATTTTGAGGGACCAGACTGCACTCCCTACTCTTGATTCTTCAGGCACTGGAAGGAATTTGAAAAGAGAAAAATAAGATTCCAGATGCAAAGTTCTGGCCCAGAGAAATAATGAGGATACCCAAAGGACACTGTTTTTTATAGATCCCTCGCGACTGTTCATGTCAAGGTCAACAGTTCGAAACCACTAGTTGCTCTGAAGAAGCGAGATGAAGATTTCTATTCAGAGCTATAACCTTAGAAACCCACGGGGGTAGTTCTACTTTACCTTCTGCAGCCAGAATCACCTTGATGGCCACAAGTTGGAGTAGCAGGAAAAGGGGTTTTTTTTTTTTTGTTTGTTTTCAGTCATAAAACAAGAATAGGCTGGTGGAAAAGAGATAAGTCAAAACACAAAAAGAAGCCCAACGAATCATAATAGTGATTGCCCAGGTTTTTAACGATTACATAGTAAGGTCAAAATTATGCCTAAGGAATTCTAGAACAAAGAGGCAGTGGGGGCTCCACATTGAAGTCCTTCACATCCCTGTGGAAGTGCTGGGCAGATTCCCTGGCAAGGTGTTTCCAGCCTAGCCACGACCTGCCTGCCAGTGAGTCTTGCATGTGGTTATGGTGCTGAACAAAGACAGACTAGGAATAAAGGCCTTGGAGTCCATGAGCATGGGCCATCATGAGCCAGAGCCTGTCTTCATGACAACATGAACAAAAAGCACCATGATGAGATATATGATAAGAGACCAAGTCAAAGCCAACCAACCAATCCACTGTCACTTTTGATTTGTTGATTCCAACTCGCAAGAACCTTATAGGACACAGTAAAACTGATCCTCCATGTTGTCAGTCATTGTGTGAACAGACCGCCTCTTCTTTCTCTTGTGAGGTACTGTGGAACCCTTGGTGGATTTGAACTACTGACTTTGAAGCTAGTAGAACATTGGGTAGCTCCCCCAGGTAACATCATTAGGACTGCACACAATAAGTGACATGTAAACTGAATTAGTAGATTTCTAATAGATCCTGATAATTGTCTATCCATGACTTTGTTCTTGTCATTCATAAAGCTACTTAAACAGGAACCTTGATGAATTCTTCTTCTGCCCTTCACCCTTCTGTCCACTTTCTTCTAGAGCACAAGAGGCATACCCGGAAAAAGAGAAGTCACCTTGGGACGTTCAGGATACATATGCTAAATATGGTGTTTCGGGATGAAAGAATAGTGCTGGCATAGCTATGTGTGTATGGATGTATATTAAGAGAGGGTAAGGAGGTGGTAAAAGTCAAAGATAGTCGCCTATCATTGTGGGAAGAACATACGGCACCTAAAATTTAGATATCAACAATAGACTTATTCTCGAATGATTGGAGAAAATGGATAGTACTTGAGATTAACATGTGCTACAAAAAAATAAAACAACAAAAATAATAGAAGCAGTAATGAGTATGTCCCTCTGGGAAGTGGGCCAGGGGGTAGTGAAGGGCAGAGCAAGGTAACATTGTTTTTCCATGTCACTGTTGTTGCATGCCACAAAGTCAATTCCGCTCATAGTGACCCACGTGACAGAGTAGAACTGACCTTTATGGTTTCCTAGATAATCTTTACAGAAGCAAATGATCAGGTATTTCTCCAATGGAGCCCCCTAGGTGAGCTTGAACTGCTGACTTTTTGCTCAGCTGTTGAGTGCGTAAACATATAAAAAAAACATTTATATGCTAGCCCATATAAATGTGATTGCCCTGCATGGCATGCTGTGAAAAGTACATGACTCCAGGGGCCAGGCTGTCCCAGTCAGAAACTGCCTCTGCCTTTCACTAGTTAGAGATCACCTGCATGTCTCGTGAACACATGAAGACTGGGCAGAGAGTAAAAAAGACCAAAGAGGAACCCATGCATGTGAATTATGATGTGTGTCAAGATTATTGAAAACGCCATGGACTGCCAGAAGAATTTTGTTGTCATCACCTCATCTGTCTGTGTCAGTTGACATTGAATAAGGAAGACTGAAGAGTCCCTGTATTGAAATATGGTGCTAGAGAAGAATGTTGAAAAGACGATGGACTGCCAGAAGAACAAACCGATCTGTCTTGGAAGAAGTAGATCCAGAATGTTCCTTAGAGGCAAGAATGGCAAGACTTTATCTCATGTACTTTGGACAGGTTGTCAAGAGACTAGTCCCTGAAGAGAGACAGCATGCTGGATAAATTAGAGGACCAGGGCAACAAAAGGAAGGTCCTCAGTGAGATTGATGGGCACAGTGGCTGCAACAATGGTCTGAAACATGGCAATGGTTGTGAGAATGCTGCGGGACTGGGCACTGCTTCCTTCTGTCATGTACGAGTCAATGTAAGTAGGAACCAATTCAGTGGCATTTAAAAACAACTCATACAACCTGTCGTTTACCATGTGGGAGTCTCAGTGGCCACATTTCCACATCAGAAGCTAGTTTGGAAGCAGCTCTCCCTCTTCAACTCAGAGACTAAGGACAGTACTTGCACCTAAGAGTCACAGTTCTTCATTTCTCCCACATCCTGGGACTCTCCACCTTCCTAAGAAAGGCATGTCTACAACCCTTAAAAATTCATAAGACAAAGATGACCCATTCGGTTGGTCCTGAACATAAAGAAAAGGAAATGTCTCTGAAACAAGTTTCTAAATGAGTAGGTAATATGAAGTTGGCACCTTCATCTAGTCCATAAATGCCACGTTTATTTTAATTATGCAGACACTATTCTGTTTAGTCAGTGAGAAAATGAGTTCACAGCAACATTGATGAATGCTAATTTCTACCTTTAATCTGATTGCCAGTCATCACCACCCCTCCAATTAAAGTAATGCTTTCTATTGCTGTATTTTATTTATATTTATGGAGCAACGCTTTGACAGAGCAAGATAGATACACTTAGAAACTCTTAATATATGAAACGATGCTTAATTTTTGTTTTTCCCTGTAGCAAAAGAAGGGTTATTCAGCAAACGGTGCTGGAACAATGGCTAATGATTTTGGGGAAAGAGTTAAGCTCCTAATTTCAGGTCGTACACTAAGTAAAATAAATTCCTAATGAATTAAAAACTAATATGCAAGGGATTCATGATAGTTACATAACCTGTGCCCACTTGAGACTATTAAGAGTGAAGGGGGGTGGTTAGTCTATCAATCATGTCATTGATGATGACCTCTTTTCAAGGCACTATAGAAATAAATAGTGAGAAGGAAGCAGGACACACACACTCTGCTTGGTATTCCTGATGACAAGACACATGAAGTCCTGGAGCCGGACGAGCCACATGTAGACCCACACCAGCACTGAGAGGCTTGCGTCGTCATTACATCCACAAGACTTTCCACCCTGTATGATCTTCCTGCATTCAGCATCATTGCATGTATTTCTTGAATCGGAAGAGGACTTTATAGATTGGTATTGGACATATGGGTTAATATTATGAAATTGATTTGAACTGAGCTGGGATGTTTTCTCAATATTCAATTGCTCTTACATATAAAGCTCTTTCATATGCACATGAGTATCTGTGAATTTGTTTCTCTAATCCTCCCTCACACGGTATCAAACCATTGGAAACACAAAATAAGTACATCTTTTCAGGTCTTCTAAAATCCAAGGTGTCTGAAGCGTGAAGCTCACAGAAACACAGCTGAGAGTGAGCATAAGTCTCTCGTTACACAGTCACTGTGGCAGATTTGTGTCAATTTCAGCACTGGAGATAGCCAATGAAGTCTCTGTGTGGGCATGGCTTTCTCTGAGAATTCTGGGAAGTCTTGCAGTATTTCCCAATTGGAGGTGAAAGACTTGATTCGGTGCCTTGGAGACACGCAACTGACAAGATGGCAACATAGACCCTGAGTCCTAGGAAGTGGAGAGGCAGGAGAAGTCACATGGGCTTACTCTGATGAAACCAGACCTCTGAAGCCGGAGAAGGCACAGAGAGACCCCTGCCAGTGCTGAGATGCTTCTATTGCCAATGGAGACTGCTGATGGACCCTGAGCCCTGGAAACAAGGAGCCATGGGGAGACCTCTGCCAGTGCTGGGATGCTTCTACTGCCACTGGATACACAAGACTCTGCACTCACTGACCTGTGATTGTCCTGGTGTCATTGTGCATGCTTCATGAATCGGAAGGAGACTTTATAGACTGGTATCAGGCATATAGGCTAATATTGGATTTATGACCTTGGACTGGACTGGGTTGGGATGCTTTCTCAATGTTCCATTCCTCTTGTATATAAACCTTTCCCTTATATCCACATGCATGTTTATGAATTTGTTTCTCTAGTCTACCTGAACTAACATAGTCCTGTCACAGGTTCACACTCGACAGCCCCAAGCTCACCATGGAAGACAATGTCTTGTTGCTCCTGGTTGACCACAGCTGCTGCACCTCCGGGCCATCTTTCCCTCCACAGTGGGACTTTCCTTGGCATCAGGGCATGGTGGTGGGCATGAGTCAGAAGGATACCTACGTGGACACACAGACCTGGTGCAAGAGAGGCATCCTGATTCTCCAGGGCCTCATTGAGCATGGCATTGTCACCAACTGTGACACAGTGGAGAAGACCTGGTACCATACTTCTACAACAGGAACACCCCGCACTGCTGACTGAACCCCCACCCTTGAACCCTGAGGCCATCCGGGAGATGACCCATATAATGTTGGAGACATTTAACACCCCTGGCACGGACATCACCATCCAGGCTGTGCTGTCCCTCTGCACCTCTTGCTGGACTATCAGCAGCAGGGGGGTGATTCTGGCACTGAGGTTACCCACACTGTGCCCCTTTATGAGGGCAATGCCCTCCCCCACTCCATCCTGTGTCTGGACCTGACTGACCTGAGATTATTGGAGTGGGATTACAGCTTCACCACCATGGCCGAGCAGGACATCATGAATACCATTGCAGGGAAGCTCTGCCCCTTTGCCCTGGACTTCGAGCAGGAGGTGGCCTTCTCCTCCCCTTCTCCCTCCACTTCCTTGGAAAGGAGCAACTTGGTGCCCTGTGGCCAGGTAGGCCATTGGCCACGAGCTGGGACTTCTGGGCCTGGGGTCCTGCAATATCCAGAAGACTACTTTTAACTCCATCACCAAGTGTGACATGGGCATCTGTAGGGACCTCTACGACAACATAGCCCTTTCCAGTGCCACCACCATTGCCAACCGAATGCCCAGTGGGATGAATGAAGATCAAGACGCTTCTTCCCAAAAAGCATAGGGACTCCATGTGGACAGGCTGCTTCACCCTGGCCTCTCTGTCCATCTTCCAACAGATGTGGGTGGGCAAGCAACTCCTGCCCCCGGCCCCAGCCCCCGCCCCCACCCCCATTCACCATCAAGGCTTCTAGGCAGACTAGTCTTTAGATTCCTTTCATCCTTTCTGGACAAAAACCTAATTTGCACAGAAAGGTGGGGGGTGGGGGGAGGAGATCGGCCTGGCTTTATCTATTGCTTGCTTTTTCTTTCTGTCTGTCTCTCTTTTTTTAGTATTTGTTTTTGTCTTTCTGCTTGACTCAGGACCGGAAAACTGGAACTGTGAGGGTGACTGCAGACTGAGCGAACCTCCCCAAGCTCCCCAATGTGGCGAGGGATTTGTCTGTACCTTTGTTCTTTCCTTGTTTAAATAGTCATTCCAGAAACCGTGCAATGCCGTGTAACAGGAAGCCCCTGCCCTTCTCACAAGCCAGCCCCACGTCCACATTTCCAGAGAAGCCGATCTGGCGCTGGTCCCATCATCCCTGCCAGCTCCACACGGGGACAACAGCATAGCTTTGGTATCAGTGACGTAGCGCACTTCTTCTTCTTCTTCTTTTTTTTTTCTTAAATACATAATTCTTCCATCTACAGGAAAATGCTGACTTTTTCTGTTTCTAAAGTTTCCTTTCGAATAGTCAACCTTTTGGCACCCCTTCCCTTTTTGTCCTCCCAAATTTACAAGGATGAGAGCTTTGGGGGCACTCTGGATTGGTTAGGATGTGGAGGGCCAGCTTTAACATTACACTCACTTGACCAGTTCCACCAAAGTGCACACCTTAAAGAAGCAAACAAATAAGAAAACACGGTAACACAAGATCAGCACACTAGTTTCCCTTGGTAGAATATCGAGGCAATGACAGAGAGGATGACCTTCCACCTGACAGAATGACAGCGGCTGCATCAATGGGCTCAAACATGAGGATGGCAGAGGACCAGGTAGTGTTCCTTTATGCTGTACATGGGTCGCCATGGGTCGGAACCAACTTGACAACACCTAACAACAAGAGGATGTATCTTGATGCCCCCAAATTAAAAAAAAAAAATGCTAAAGCAAAGGACTAACTAAGAAAAATATTGGCAATACCGTGGGCATATAATTCCTGCAAACCAGTAGGCAAAAGGCCAACATTACCATAGGGAAATTGTGCAAAGGAAGTCCTAGGTCATGTTTTGAAAGAAGCAAAATCTGGAGGAGAGGTGTTCAAATTCCTAACAATGAGTTACACTGGAACACAAGGAGATAATAGTCGTGTTCATCTACTGAAGCTGCAAAATTAGGAAATAATACTAAAGCCTGGCACCAATGCAGGAAAAGGGACCCATGTGCCCCCTGAGCCTGTGTTGGGTGTGGCAGAACCAGGCCTGGAGCAAGCCAACAGCCAGACCCACCAGAAGGCATGGAACAAAAAAGCCACCCTGTCTCATTTGTGCGCTTCTATTGAGAAAGATGGGCACTGGGCAAGGTTCCTGGTGAGGGAAGGGAGAAAGGACTGTGACCAGAGCTTTAACACGTTGATTGTGTTCGCAGGAGACAGTTCCTCTCAGAATAATCAGATATTTAGCCCAAAGGCTTGTGTGGATGAGGATGGTCAGCATCAAATTCTTCTAATCAGAAAACAAAAACAAATAAAAAAAACCCAGATAACACTGCCAAAGTCCAAACAAGAGGAAATAGTTAAATGGGAATGTAGCCGGATAATGATAGGTTTCTTGGTATTAACATTTTTTTAATGTGCCAACGCATGGGCAAAATACTCTTCATCCAGTTTTGTTCAAATACAGACAGTAAGCAGAACACTAATTTCTCACGTATGTGACAACCTCAAACATATAATGAGTATCTCATTTGGGCCGGATAAATGTCTTTTAAAACTTTGTATATATTAATCTATTTCAATTTCTAAGTCCCCAGTGCAGTATGTGCATACAGATTATACAAGTATGCTCACACTTACACACAAGTACACACGTGAATATCACCAACCAGTCGCTGCTGAATTACCTCCAACTCCTCTCCACCTCCTGTGCGCCAGAGCAGAAACTGGGCTCCACTCATCTTCAATGGTGGATTAGTCAGGTGGTCAAACATCCCATCCATGTCCCTTTGCGTTGGTATAAACCTTCGACTTCTTAGTTTATAGCTAAGCATGATCACTGTTTGTCCAACCAAGGGACTCTCTTAGCATGTGAATCTTTGATCAAAGTTTTTCTTCACCAACCCCTTGACCTTGCCTTGGTGTCGCCTTTGTAGGAAGAGTTGAATTCTTGCTCCACTGACTGTGGTAAGCTAGGAAAGTCACCTTAGCCAAGGAAGCACCATTGGAGTGAGACGAGTCGACCCCTTGGGTGAGATTATGTGGTTTGATGCTCCTTCTCTGCTTCTGTTGCAGCCAGGAGAGGAAGAGGCCTCAGGTCTTCACTGAACTCAGAGTGAGGCATGTGGCTTAAGTCCAACCCACCTACTATGTGGATCCAGTCCCAAGCAAAACTGGCTGGGCCACGCAAGCCAAATCCCAGCCCAAACATCAACCTGTACATTCAAGAGCGAGAAAGACAAATGTTTGCTCTTCTAAGCCACTGAAATGTTGTGGCTATTCCAGACTATTACTCCAATACAAAGTACATACCTAGAGAAAAGTTTCCACCACCTGACTATCACTTTGCTGGACTGTGGTGCTTGGCATGTTGTTAAGAGGCTGGAACCTGTGCCACAGTTATTTGGAATGCCAGCCAAGTCGCACAGAGTGCACAGGTTTCAGCAAAGCTCGCAGACTTAGATACTGCTACCTTTCTTCCAATTTGGCAGCCCTAATGATCCATTTCCAAAGTCTAGCCAATGGGTGGCCTGCGGATCACAGCAGAATATTGTCCATGATGCTGACAGAAGATGAGCCCCAAGGTGGCAGAGCACTATGCACTAGCTACAGCAAAGAACTTAACTCAAGTGGCCATGCCATTGAACATGAAGATGGCACAGATTTGGGCCAGGTTTTGTTATGCTGTGGGATAATAAGGTCAGGAGCCTGCTGTAGTGTAGTGTCTATACATCAGGCTGCTTTCCCCAGGGTCAGCAGTTCGACGCCACCACTCACTCCTGGGAAGAAAGATAGGGCTTCCTACTTGCCGAAAGAGTTACACTCTCAGAAACTCAAAGATGTAATTCTCTTTGGGAATAGGTCCACCATTTAGGGAAGTGAGGACGGTGGAGTCAGTTAAGTCCTGCACACATACTCCAGAGTCTGGCTCAACCGCACAGATCTGATTTATTACAGCTTTTGCAAGACCTATATAGGTTTAATCGACCAATCAGAACATTTCTTTCACATACTTCCCGGTTTCCAAAAATATCCTTATAAGGGCATGGGTTTGCAGCATGAAAAACAATTGGCCCACTCTGTGGGCTGTGTAAATGAGGTGTTTCTGGCTGAGTTATGTAAATGAGGCCTAGCTGGCTGAGCCAGCCGCCCAATTGTCTTATAAGACTTTGTCCAGTCACATTACAGATCCAAACATCCAATTGCATTGTAGGACGCTATCATCTAATAGTATTTCAAGAGCTTAGCTGCTACTATAGCTATACTATATAGCTTAGTATGCTACGATACTCCTAGCTGCTACTAGCTAGAAGTATTCTGACAGGCTGTGTCTCAGAGGTTTAAAGGGGAAGGATACCAGGTGAACTGGCCTGGGGTCTTAGTGCCTCAAAACTGGAGTTCTTTCCAGGAATCATGGAAATGCAGGACACCCAGCAGCTTCCGCCTGACTCAAGACCGGAATATTACAGGAGATTTGAAAGTGCAGGTTCCAACTATCTAAGGGCACGGATTACTACCCAGAGGCTACAAGACCGCTCCTGGACTCGCGGCAGCATCCTGCACTTTCAATGCCTTTCCCCCAGATCCACAGGTCCTTCCAGGAACACCCCCACAGTTCTCCTCTGTCCTGTTGGGTTGAAATGAGTCGGCCTCAACTCAATGACAGGGGGTTTGGTTTTCAAGATTGTGGCGTAAGAGGTCCTCATGAGTCGGGGCAGACTCACCGGCATCTCATCACAGCAACTGTGAAGAAACGATACAGTCATGATAATCTCTAGGAAGTAGATTTATGTGAGTTTGCTATTCTTCTCCTTAGGATTGTGAAAAGCTTTAAAAAAGGATCACCATACATTTTCACTTACTGTTTTCAATGTTCACCACTTATTTGTCAGCTTGTTGTACTGTGGGGGCTAGCATGTAGCTTTAGAAGCTAGAAGTTATGCCCCAAGCATCTCCAATACCAGCAGGATCTCCTAGGATGAAGAGGTTTCAGCAGAATTTCTAAACTAAGAAGTAAGATGAAATAGGTAGTCTATTTCTTAGTCATTGAAAACTTACTGGATATCAATAGAACATTGTCTGACATAGTGCCAGAAGACAGATCCTCCAGTTGGAAGGCACTCAAAATGCTCTCTGAAATAGCAGAGACATCGCTTCCTGCATAACAGCAACATGCAAGCCACCACAATATGACAAATGGACAGGCCAGTTGTGGCACAGAAACAAGCATGTCAGTAACTTTTCTCATCAGAAGCATCACTCTTTGGATAGTGTTTCAATTTTCTGGCAGTTTCTGTTGCTTGTTTTTGTTTTTCTCTCTTGATCTCTAGTTTGCTGTTTTCTGTTTTCCTTTTCAGACTTTCTGCAATAAAACCTAATGCCCCCTTTCTCCGAAGAAGTAATGTTAGAACAAAGGAAAAGTAAAAAGATAAGGGGGCATAGGGAGAGAGGAAAGGAGGAAGGAAGGAATATACATGATTGCAATCTTTTATTTTCTCTCAGACCAGTCCCATGGAAAGGACAGCATGTTTTGTCAAGTAGAGGGGCAGTGAGAAAGAGAAAGGCCCCCCAAGGAGATGGATCGGCACCATGGCTATAGCAATGGGCTCAAGCGTGGGAGCAATTGTGAGCACGGCACGAGACGGGGCAGTCGTTTCATTCTGTTGTGCATGGGATCGCGGTGGGTCGGAGTTGACACAATGGCCCCTCACAAGAAGAACAACACATGCTTACCTCGGAATCTAAAAGAGTTTCCAGTCTTGTGAGTCCATGTGGATCTTTGCATGTGGATTTATAAGGCAAGAGCCTGGTTCTTTGTGAGAAGAGAGTAGAAGCTGCTTTCGCTGCCGCTGGAATTGCCTGTCCCTCACCACCCCTCACTCCCTCCAGCTCGCTGCTTATGTGAATATGTTTGGTATTTGACGTAAGAGCTGAGTATTTTGGCAACTGCAGGCAGATTTTGAAAAGGGGCTCCCATTGACGGCAACCTAGCCAGATGCTTCGATGACCTCTTTGTGCGACGAGCAGTTTGGGACAAAAGAGATATAAAATAGGCCGAGGCCTTTGACACTTAAAGGGTGGTCTTTGCCATATTGACCTGCCTATAAATATTTAACAGTCAGCTCTCTTTTTAAAAGTTCCTGATTTGTGATGTTCTACAGTTTCTAAGGGGTACATGCTTCATCATCTCTCTTTCTAAAAAACCCTGATGTGTAATGTTTGCCAGTTCCCAAGGTGTCCATTCCTCTCTGTGGCTGGCCCTCAGCTTCTAGCATGATGTCATTGAACTTAGATTTGGAAAGAGAGGCATGCAGAGGGCTCTCACAAGCAGGTACAAAGCAGTTCCCATCTTGCAGGACTTGCAAAATGAATTTACTAATACCTCAAACATTTATGGATGCCTTGGGTGAGACATGCACAGTGATTTGTGAAAGCTTGGCTCCCAACCAAAAGATCAAGCGTTCCTACCTACCAGTTGCTGTAGGTAGAATGTGATGGTCTCATTCCATAAAGATTTATATCCTTGATAACCTCATGGGGCAGATCTACTCTGTTCCATTGAATCACTATGACTAGGAATGAGCTTTCTGCCTATGGGCTTGATCTGGGTCTAGTCAATCCAATTTCATTTCTCGTATCCATTCTTACAACAAACTTTCAATGGTGTCCCTTTTATTTCCACCTCTGTCATTTTTTGCCTCTTACTTACATTCTGGACATTGGGTGCCTATCTTTGAAGAAACACCAATTATCCCATTAGGCGGTTATATTCCTTTACCTCTAGAGTATTGCATCATACGGCAGCTGTCACTGTGTATGGCAAAGAACAGGATCCTCCAGAGTTTGATATATCAAGGACAGGGAGGAGTGTGGGAGGGAAGTGGGATGAGGAGGAGGTCTGGACCGTGTGATGCAAATGAATCCAGAGGGGGGTGGTGGTAGTAGAGATAGTATGATGTTTTTCTGTTGTTGTTGTTGTTTGTTGTTCGGTACCGTCAAGTCAGTTCTGACTCACAGTGACCCTATACACAAGAGAAGGAATCACTGCCCAGTCCTGCTCCATGCTTCCAACGGTTCTGATGCTTGAGCCCATTGTTGCAGGTGCTGTATTAATGCAACGCCTTCAGAGCCTTCCTCTTAGGGGCTGCCCCTCTCCTTCACCAAGCAAGATGCTCTTCACTAGGTTCTAGATACTTCTCTAAGAGAACAGAAGTGGACTTTGAAGAGTCTCATTTCTAAGACAAAAGTGGTCTTCAACCTAGTGGTCTTCAGAAAGGGTAGAGCTTCCTCTCATGTCAAACAAATGACAGATTGGAAACTTAAGCCCCAAATTAAGCTTTTATTACAATCTATTGATTTTTGCTGCCTCCATTAGGCTTGTCAAAAAATTTCTCCATTTGAGATACTTTCTTAATTTGAGACAATGACCAACTTTGGTCAGTCATGACTGGTGTCTTAATATGTATAACATGCATTCAGTGCACAAACATATGCACACATGTGTATATATATCCATTCAAATATATGAGAGATCTGCAAAACATTCATAAGAAAATGGAATTGAAAGACAAAGAGATGTTTTTCATGACATTTTTGAGTGTGTGTGTGTGTATATATATATATATATATATATATATATATATATATATATATTCTCTCTCTCTTTATTCATAGGTTCCAGGAGAAATGCTTGGTCCTTACTTCATTTTGCATAATGAACTATGGCAATTTGTATTTATATTTTTCAATCACCCTTTTTGCCTTTTTGATTACTGTTAGATGGTCTTCATGGAAATGGAATTGAGTTTGCATACATGGGCCTCAACCTTTTCTGTGCATCAGAATAAATTGAGGGAAAAAATTAGAATTATAACTGACTGGATTCTACCTCAGAAATTCATTTGCCATTGCTCTGGGGTGGGGCTCGGGCATCAGTATGCTTAAAGGGTCTGTCTTTGATTTAAATATGTGGCCAAGATTGGAAACCACTGATGGAAAGGTTATTACTTTTCCATAGTGAAAAGCCCACCACAGACATTAAATCAGAATATCTATGGATGGGATCGTAACCTTAGTTGCCAGCGACCTACCTGTGCTGCTGCTGCTGCTGGATTTAACACATCCTTTCATCCTAAGGTGTTACTGTGGAACTCTGGTGGCAGAGTGGTTGCTCACACATTGGGAGAAAGGGCTTTCTACTCCCTTAAAGAGTTCCAGTCTCAGAAACCCTCAGGGGCAGTTCTGCCTTGTCCTACTATGAGTCACTGTGAGTTGACACTGACTTGATGGCAGTGAGAATGAGTGAGGGGTTAGTAACCTAGTATATCAGTCTGGATCTGTGATTCTTGAGAAGGAGAATGAGAAGAAGATAATGCACAGGACACAAACACACTTTTTTAAAAGACAAGGGAAAAGGAGCAGGAAAAGAAGAAGAAGAATGCATTTCTAAAAACTCCCCAGGGGGAGCCAGGGTTGAGAAATTCAGCACCAGACCAGGTTCTAGACCAAGTACACAAATGGGAAATATCCATTGTGAAAGTATGAAATCAGGTACCAATCTCCACTTACAGTAGGTTGCAAAGCTTCCCACTCTTTCCACTGCTGGTCTTAGTGGACTGCATTCATGAAAGCAAGTCAGAGTTACTTTCTTGAACTCTGTCTGCCCAATCAGTGATGTGGCATTGCATTGCAGGAACATCCTGCTGCAAATGGTAAGGATCCCCAGAGAGCTTCTGAAAGGAGACTCAGGAGAGTTGAGACACAGACTTAATTCATAAAGAACTCCAACCTATGGGATTATGGGCTTCCAGGCAGGATTACATTGAGTACTCATATCTGGGATGACGTCATGTTACAAGACAGAACAGAATTTTCATCTGTGTATGGTTGACCCTCAAAAAGAATGAATCCAAAGCACTTTTTTTTTTCGGCACTGAACTCCTGGACAAGAAGGCTGAGAGCCATAGTGCAGGGAATACGTAAGGCAATTGGCAAGGCAGTTCATAAAGATCACGTTCTGTACTTGTGGTTCATGACAGGTGAGTTATTGATGGGGTATCCAAGGTGATGCGCTCAATAGGTAGATGTAAATGGGCGCATAGTACCTGTAATAAAGTATGGTGAATTACTTGTGGCTCTTCTAGCCATTTCTCTATAACTGTTATGAAACAGTTGGGCAGGACCATGCAAAGAGAGTGTGGAGGACTCTAACTCAAGGGTTGGCCACCTGCGTTGTTCCTCTGAGTCTAAGAGTCACCTCAGAGAGAAGAACAGAGAGATTCTTGAGACTGTCCAAAGTGGAGCCACCAGCGGAGCACACGTGAGACTCCTGCCTGAGTTGGTGGAGGCAGCAGAGGAAGGACGTTGAAATGCTGGCTCGGCTCCATCAGGGGATCAGAGAACTCTGCCACTGAAACCCTGTAGCAACAAAGCAGGGGAGGTTTCTGGCTCCCAGAACAAGGCAGAGGTCAAGGGATCATGGAGCTAGAAGGACAAAAGAGGTGAGCAGCTGCTGAGCGAGAAGAAACCAACGGGCCAAAGGCTGTATCCTGAATAGTTTTTTAATCCTGATTTGTGGTAGCTTGTTAACTTGCTTAAATAAACTCCCAGGAACATGAAAGAAAGTAAGAAAGACAGAAAAAAAAAAAAAGAAACAAAATAGTATGCCTTCTGCTATGATGAATGGCACGTGGGGTCTTGCAAGCTTGAGAACAACCATCTAAACAGCGATTTCTGGTCTCTTCCACTAGAAGCTTAGGAGAATGAAAAACAACAAAACAAATACTCAAGGAAACAGGTAGTGCAGAGGACTAATGGCTCATCTGAACCACTGCCTCCTGCAACCGGGGATCAGAAGAACTAGGAGATGCTCAGCTGCCACTACTAATCCATCTAAGTCTACAATAGAAGATCCTGATTAGAATAGAAGTGAAAATCTAGAAGGAAATTCAAAGAAGAAAAAAATTGACAAATACCGGTTTTATTGGTCAGAAAAAGACTAGAAAGGAATCCCTGAGTAAACTTTCTCACTTAACACTGAAGACATTTCCAGAGGCTAACTTTCAGCCAAATACTAAAAACAACACAAAAAAGGTACTTTTCAGAATGGCTAAATACAGAAGACCACCTTCAAATATATAAGGTCAGTAGGACAGCATTTGCCCAACACCCAAGGATGAGAAGACAGGAAGGAATGGGGAAAACCAGAAATTGGTCATCTCGATTGGAAATAAAGACAGTACTCGCACTGGATTGCAGAGTAGTGTGAATATGAAACTACTGATTAGGAAAACCAACTAGCTACAGACATGTTCACCTAAAGCACACTAAAGGGTGGGTGGGGGTGGCAACTATTCGCTATGAATCAGAATATCTGACTTCCTAAGTATATAATTGACTGACATGCCTGTGAGATATACAAACAGGAGTTGACTGCTAATAAACAGGCTGGGTGCTGGAGGGAAAAATGGAAAGTACCATGGTCTGTCAAAAGGACAAAGAAGTTGGACAGAATGCCCTTTAGAGGCAAGGGTAGCAAGACTTCAGCTTACATACTTTGAACAAATTGTCTGGAGAGACCAGTCCCTGAAGAGGGACATCATGTTTGGTAAAGTGGAGGGGCAGCCAAAGAGAGGAAGCTCTTCAAAGAGATGGACTGACACTGTGGCTGTAACCATAGGCTCGGACACAATTGTGAAGATGGAGCAGGAGAGGCAAGCATTTCATTGTAGTGCATAGGATCGCTGTGAGTCGGAATGGGCTCAATGACACCTAACAACAAGGTCAGATAGCTTTGGCTAAGAACTCCCAGTTACAATAAGTTTCAGTGAGCATTCTACTATGGGTAAAAAGTTATGAACAAGTCAACTTCAAGTGCTGTGTTATTCTGGGTAGACTAGAAAAACAAATTCATAAACATGCATAAGTATATAAGGGAGAGGTTTACATACAAGAGGAATGGAACATTGAGAAAGCATCCCAACCCAATCCAGATCAAGCCCACAAGTCTGATATTAGCCCATAAGTCCGATACCAATACTTAAGTCCTCTTCAGACTTACGACGCGCATGCAATGACACCAGGATAATCACAGGCCAGTGGGTGCAGAGTCTTATGTATTCAGTGGTGGCAAAAACATCTCAGGACTGACAGGGGCCTCTCTGTGGCTTCTCAAGCATCTCAGCACTGTCAGGAGTCTATGTGGCTTTTCTGGCTTCAGAGGTCTGGTTCCATCAAGGTAAGGCCATGTGACTTCTCCTCTGAGATGCCTCCCAGCGAGTCAACCTTGTGTCTTATCAATAGAGCGCTTCCAAGGGACTGAGTCTCAAATCTCTCACCTCCAAGTGGAAAATATGGACAGAATTCCCAGAATTCTCAGAGAAAGTCTTGGCCACATAAGTCTCTTTGGCCATCTCTAGATTGACAGGCTACCTACATTCCCAAATCTGAAATTGATATGATTGGTGACTGCCACAAGGGCCTACTCTATCCCCTACTTCCCAAGCCACCCACTCACCAAGCAAGCCCACTTGCAATGCGCATCAGCTTACAAACATGTCTCTGTTGCCTTTGGGTAGCATGAACTGCCTTCAAACCAGTTAGGGACACCTGCAGTTTGTCTCAGAGCCCATGGGCTCAGTGGCTAAAGTGCTGAGCTACTAACTCAAGGATGAATGGCACCAATTAATCAGCCACTCCAAGGGCTGTCTGTTTACAGCAAAGGGCAGCCTTGGAAACGCAAGAGGGCTACTTTGAGTTCATCCTTTTGGGTGGCTGTGTCAAACCCAATGTCAGTGGGTTTGGTTTGGGTTCATGGGTTTTATCCAACAGCTTACCAGTTACTTCATGGAACCAAAATGGCAAAGGGAATTGCGAGACTTTCTGAACAGAACTTTAGTTGAATACACAAAGAACAAGCTCTGCTCACTTTATGAAAAAGCATCTTCTTTGGAAGTGGGACATCACTCTCGTCTCACGGTATGTATCCCAGCCTTCCACCCTGTCCCTGGATGCGGGCTCCTTGGCCTAAAAATACAAGGAACTTCTGTTAAACAAGCTAACCGCTGGAAATGTTATGGCTGCAAGCTGAAAGAAATGAGGTGTGTACCACCGACCACATAAAACAATGAAAGCAATTTAAAGACAAAATGTACGGGGTAACAAGGAACAGTTTCGTGATATCAAAAGCATATGAGTGGCCTGCTGCTCCGGGCAATGCTCTTTGTATGTCTTGGCTCTCACCCAGGCTTGCCCTGGAGCCCTTCTGGATGAACGCAGGGCTGGGCTGCCAACACCTCCATCCCCCAGTCAGCCTCTGGCCAGCCAGCACGTGGTCTAGGCAACCAATGTGGACCCG